>WAAG01055623.1:360-11103 GCA_013390105.1 Tichodroma muraria | reverse complement strand
TCATTTTGTGATTAATTTCATTTCATTCATGGCACTGCATAAAAACATTATCTTCATGCAGGAAGAAGTGGTGGTTTTTTATGTTAGACTAGTTGAAGGAATAAACTAAAGCTGATTCATTTAAGAAAATTACACTATATAACTTAAATTTTGAGAACAATTTTGTTTCATGCAAAAATAATTTCACTCCTGAAAAGATTCTTTACTCAGGGTCAGGAATGACAAAAAAGATCTAGATCAAGTGGTTGATGGCAAAGAGTAGTCTTCAGTCAAACTTAAGCAATGGACCTCCTGCTGCAAATGTTTGTTGAGTGCTTGAAATTTCCCAGATCTTAGCTGATGATGAGTCTAAATTTTTTTAAATGTGCCTCTTTTTTTCCATGTAGTTTTCTCTTGTTTGTTTGTTTAGTCCTAGATTATTTTAAAATATTATTTTGGGGGCCAATAAAGGGAATAAGCTAGGAAAAAATGCTTAACAAATAGACTGAAAAAGGATAAAAATGAGATGGAAATAAGACACTTTTCGGGCACAATAATTATCATTCTATATTAATACAATAATGAGAAGCAGTAGATCTATACATAAAAGCTTATATGAAAATCTTCCATAAAAGTTATATAAAACATATACTGTTTATTACAAATCAGTATTTTGGGCTTAGGAATGTTAATTTTACACAGTTTTCAGTTGCAAGAATCTAGAACCTTACTGTTGAAATTTCAATTTCACAGACAAACTGCTATCTTCTTTCTTTATCTCAGCCATTTTGTTTGCTGTTCACTGAATCCAGACATGTTTGAGCCTCATGTGATCCAAATTACACAAGTTCCTAGCCAGTTTCTTTTGGAGGATTAGCTGTCCTCCCTGGTTTTCCCTGCAGCCTCCTCCCCTCTCCCGTACCTGTATCCTGGCCCCACTCAGTGACTGCAGACCCCTACTCAGTAACCTCACACATGCTACAGCTCCACCTTCTGCCCTCAAAGCTGGTCTCCACTGTGTTACAAACTTCTCAGCAACATTCTCTGTGCTTTTCCTGGTGGTTGTAGCTCAGTTGAGGACACATAAGTAATACTGTTTCTGTTGTACTCGTTCTCGGAGGATTTGTGTGAATAACAAGTTTGGGTTGATTACACTGAGTGTCGTCTGTTCTCCATGAAAAATGGAGATGATTGATAAAGATAATAATTTGTTTTCATTAGGATAAATACATAAAGAAGAAGTGTGTGATGGTGGTAATCTGGGGTCTGGTATTTAGATTAACACAGTCAATCTGATTTCTAAGATCTGGACTAATTTTTGTAACCTTGCATTGTCATGAACAGAAGTTCCTTAGCCCAGCACAGTGTTTCATTTATAACAACACAAGCAAAGTAAGCTAACTAAAGCACTGCAGATTTTTCTAAACTGTGAAAAAAACACAGAAACAAGTTATCGTGGTCCTTCACAGAGGAAAGACAACCTAACAACAGACTCATGTAACAAGCTGGAAAGATTTAGGGGTATTTCTAAAGATAATCAGTTTAATTCTAAATATTATTATAAAATCCTTGTTGCCTTTGCAAATCCTAAAAAATGGGCTTTATTCAGGTGACCTACTTTCTGTCTGATGAGTCTTTGACTCTGTTGAAGAGTCAGACTCATCAGAGTCTTTGTACTGTTTTTGCTGTCATGGGAGGTATTAAGTAGTATTTACCTGAGTTCAGTGTAGTTAGGATGTTATATAAATTTGTTATCAAATTAGCAATTTGCATTATAACTACATTGAATATAGTACAGTTTTTTCTTGAATTCACAAATAAGTCGTATAAATTAAGTAGACTTACAGTGTATGTTATGTTACAGCCATATAATATGTGTGTATAAAATAATGAAATCAACTAAATGTTGTAGAGGCCATCAAAAACTAATAGATAAAGATTCCAAACTTTGATAGCTAAAAGGAAGGTCTTAGTTGGATAGGTGGTTGATTGACAAGACGTATAAAGACAAACTGTTGGCAATTTTTAGAAAGGAGAATACATATAATACTGCCTTACTCCAACGTATTTGTTATATGGGATGTAAGACCCTTATAAACAAAACTGATTTACTCTGAGGCTTATCCTTCTCCCACTTGATGGAAAACGGTGTGAAACTTTTAAAAATAATACTATATTTATGTGCAGAAGGGCTCAGTTTTGTTTTGTTTTGTTTTTTTCACTTATAACGTGTAATCCGTGGAGTTAATAGTTTAAGTGGATTGGGAATCTGTCTGTGATTTGTCATGGGTAATTCTCAGTGAAATAATCTCATGCCTCACAACATAGAGACAGGGAAACAAACCTGAATCCAGAATGTAGTATTTGCTCGATCTAAGAAAAAAAGATAATGAGGATTTTTCCTATGTCTTTGTAACAAAACAGATTTTTCATTATTTATTCCTTCATTCAACTAGAATGGGTATGTTTCAGCTTAATGCTTAATTTGATATTATTTTATTGTATCACTTGATATCACAAGAAACCCTACTTCCCTTTCCAAAAAGTGTTGAATAAAACATTTTAGTAGCATTTTGAGGTTTCTTTTAACTGTAAAGAAATATCACTTTTCTCCAGTTTTACCTTAATATTATTTGTAAATATAGAACACAGTTCACTAGCATATCTTGTCTAACTCTCATTTTATTTGTTTAGACCCAGGAATATCGTTACCACATGTGTGCAAATAAAATAATGTCTACTTTTCGAGATAGTTAATAATAATTCATCAACAAATTAACTGGTAGTCAGCATGAAAAGAGTTCCAAGTTCATTTGTTGTAATAGGGAGGGTAAAAATAGTCTATAAATAGCCTGGAGATTGGCAATGTTAAATAAAAATGGGGAACTTTTTATAGGGACATTCTAATTAGCTGTGCTACTCTGTGTTTCTGTGTGCCAGGAAAATTTTAATCCAGCTTTTAAGTATCTGTTTCAGATTAGTACACTTCTCTCAAATTTTGGTTAGCTTTATGTATGGTGTCAAAGTTTTATTTGATTCCAAATCTGTAAAAAAACCACCATAAAATGGTACTACTGGAAATACTTTAATCAGGATACTTGAGGCCATCTTTTAGCATTGTAATTTTCAAGGATAATTCCCCACTTTTAATCCAGAGCTGGGTAAAATAGGAATCTGGTTTATTACTTGCAGTTGTAGAGGAAGGAGAATTAATAACATTAGAATTGAGAAACAAGATCTCTGTGTAGTTGAAATTATCTGTATCCTTGAAGACATTTTAGCAAGACATTATGATTCACCATTTCAATTGTATGTCTTAAGTAATTTGGAAGTTTTTTTTTTTGGAAGTCCAGAGCTGATTTGATAACTAGCAGAAGCTTCACTAAGTTCATTGCTGAATGTTATTAAGACTTTTATTATTTTTTCTTTTGTGTATTTTACTGGTGTCGACTAACAAAAATCTCAATCTAGCTAATGAATAGTCACAGATCCCATCAGGAAAATCTTTTGAATGTGGAAAAGGAGCTACTTCATGTCACTTTCTCTTTTTATACTTTATTTTCCATTGTTTATAAATGATCCTGCAATATCAGAAGTGGTTCTGGTTGTCTGTATATCTGAAGCTGCTTTTTTTTCTAAATAGAAGTAGGATTGAAGGGTAGGATAATATACCAAGTGGGAAGTCAGTCTCACAGCCTAGAGGAAACTCAGTAGGATGGAAGGAAGGGACCTAATTATCTACTATAAATACTTTCAGAGTAACTGTGTAGATGAAGGAAGGAATTATTCCCAGTCTGGGAAGATATCAAGATAAAGAATAGTGGCCCAAAGCTATTACAAACAGTTTTTAACAATGGGCTACGGTTGTCAATTGATGCAGATGGTGAATCTGCTCTGAAGTCAGACTGAGTTCTCCGTCAGTGCAATCACTGGAACCAGTCATTCCCAGTTTGCTGATTTTGTCATTTGCAGAGAGGTCTTAGCTTGCTTATTTGAGAGAGAGGTTTGCCTGGTTTAAATAAAATCAGCTGTATGGATAGCTGATGTTAATCTGTCACACTCCTTGTGGCCCACTGCCTTCCTCAGAGTGCGTTGGTCCTGATGGGCTCTAGTTTTCACTGAGCTTTCCCACATTGACTTGTGCCTTCCAAGCCTGGCCCAGTTGACTCCAGGCTCTACCTGGCACCAGCAGAGCCTCCATCAGCAAGATGGGAATGATCCTTGCCTCACTTAGGAAAATGAGAAAATCAGATCAGAGTAAAGCAGGGTGAACTTCAACTCCAATCTACAGGCCATTTACAGTTTTCTTACAGAGTATTGCCATTTTTATGGATAAAAGGCCTACCGGGGAAAACTCCAGAAGGGACAGTGTGCCCAGCCCGTGTACCTGGACCAAGCTTAAAAGCGGCAGCCACAGGCCTGTGCTGGACTACCTGTAAGGCTCAGCAGAGTTTGGATAAATGAATGATTGCATGTTGATTAAGGCGAGTTAGAGCACATCAGCAGCAGCGTTAACACAAAGCAGTGACACACGCCCGCTTCTCTCCCGACCCGCAGCGGCTCCTGTCTCACAGACGTGTGCTGTGGTGTCCTGGGTGGCTGGGGCAGGAAGAGTGAGGTGCTGCTGAAAGGAAAAGCCATTGCGTAAGGATTTGTAAGGTGCATGGAAAGCTGATCTGGTGCTCACCTGACTGGTCATTGTGGTGATAAAATCAAGCAAAATAGAAGAATCTCATTCTCAAAAGAAAATGCACTGTCTGGCACTACTAGTTCTTGCTGAGAGACAAATTTTCGGCCTGTTGAACTACCAATACCTTTCCAAGTGCCCCAATCATGAGGTCTTCCCTCCTCTTCTAGTATCATCTGATTTTACTCAGCCAGATAGGAAGATCCCAGCTTTAACAGTTTGGGGTGATGCCATGGGTGGCTACCTAGAGCAGAGGCTAGACAGAGTTAGAGGATAAAGTAGGTATTTATTAGAGGCCTTCACTCTGGGCAGTGCAAAAACCTCGCAGAGGCTACACCCGAGATAGACAACGGTCATGAGTTCTTCAAACAGATATAAGTTTGGTCAATTTGCATATCAGGTTTAATTGTCCAGTTACAACTTCAGGTAATGAAGCCATATTCCCCCAGTTTGCTCCACCCACCCCAATTCACTTTTGTTTATATTTTTTAGGGCCTGAGGCAAAAGGGTGCCCTTGGGTCTCAGGCCTGGAAGGATTGTTATGTCTGACCAAAATGTAAAGACAGTTAACTAACACTCTGTATGGAGTTCAAATTTATACACTAATGCAGTACCAGATTTGGAAAAATATAAAAGCTAAAAACTTAAGGCATCAGGATGCATGTTATTTTGTAGGGATGCAGAAACATAAAGTAATTGCGTGCAGGGAGGAGGAAACCTGGACAAAAATGCGTGGAGTTTGCAGATGGATTACCACAACACTAAAAAAACAAATGTAATGATGTGCACTAAAGAGCTGTAGTTATGTGTGTTGTTTTATAATATTTTTTTGCTACATAAATACAGTTTAATCAGTCAAATGGCATATGGTGAATAAAGGTAAGAGACAGAGTTTCTCCTGCCATCTGCTGCTCCAGAGATCATTGCCAGAATATTACAGTTCCCTTTCTGCAGTTCTCCTACAGCTTCAAATCTCAAGCTTTCAGTTTCTTAGAACTACATTCTCATTTATAAGTTTGTAGATTGTTTTTTATTTAAAAAATGGGTTTGAAGATATGTGGGATGATTGGGTGAAAAAGTTACAAGTTCTTTTGTTTTATCTTCTTACTTTATTGACTCCTTCAATGCACTCAGCTATTTCCTATTATATGAATTCCACCTATTAAACATCTATAGTTTTGTATTTCAAAATGCAGAAATACTAGGAGGAACAGAACCACTGTCATCTGCTCAATTACTCTTCTCAGAAACAAAATGAGTAAACCAAAGTAATAAATTTGATCAAAACTTCCAATATTTTGCTTTCATTTTAAAAGTCAGATACTCATCTTAGAGTATACTTTTGGTAGAATTAATTTAATAAATTATTTGTAAATCATTTTGACCTCTATGCAGTGTATTTTGATGCTATTGGATGAATAAAAAATAAAATGAAGACTGTGGTTTTCAAAGGATATGCATGTATTTGCATTCTGCTAATTAGGACAGGTGATTTCAAACACTTTTTAGATTTTAAAGAAAACATCTTAAATATGTCATCCCAGATGCACTCCTGCAATGTCCTGAATATCACTTGCGCTCTGTTTGTTGTGTTGCTCTTCAGCAGCCTGTGTGCTGTTTACAGGAGAAGCATACAATTTTGGAAAGGCATTTGGAGAACTGCATAGTATTTTTGTTCCTTTGATAAATCACCTGTGTTATGGAAGCATGTATATTTCCATTAGGGCAAATAGATAATTTGGTGACAGTCAGAGTTTTGAAGCTAATTGTTTTATTGGCTCTAATTGGCCTGTTCTCCTACTTGCTCTTATTCTAAGGGAATGAGCTGCTTAAATGGCAGCATTTTTAGAACTGACATAATTCTTCCATATTTTTCAAAGTCAAAAGAATAGTGCTTGCAGGGAAGAATGGCTGTCTATCTATGATGTTAAGGTGAGATAAAAGATAACACGCTGTATTTTCCATATTTTTATCCCTCAGAGTGATGAGTGATTTTCTGGGAAAGAAAGAAGACCACCATAGTGAAAGGGGGCGTGAAAAAAGCATTTCTTCTAATACTTATTCCAAGGGGGACACATCCTAGCTTTATACCAAAGTAAGCTTCCCAGAAAGGAAGAAAATGTGTCAGTAGCTTCCCTACAAAATGCGTTGTCAAATGTTTTTCTGTTGTCGTTGAAAACTTGCTATGTGAGCTTGTGACAGTAAGACCCAGAAAGGGGATGTGGCAGCAGGGTTTACACCTGTTTTGTGACAGCCCCCCCCCGATGGTGTGACAGTGCACCCCTGCAGCTCAGCCCAAACCCAGACCACAGCCACCTGTGAAGCAGAGCTTCCTGGGTCCCAGATCATTGTCATCATCTAAGAATGTGTAAAATTTAAACACAACTTTTTGGAATTTTAGTTTTTGCCACATAACACTACCTCAGGACAAAATATAGTTATCTTTAATTTTACTGCTAACAGAAAATGCCATGAAAATACAGAATTTTTCCTGATTCAGGTAGAGCACAGAGTAAGATATGAGGGCTTTGTTTCATCTCTCTTTCCTCTTTTCCCTCCCCCACTACCCTCTTCTCTCCCTCCCCTCTACTGCCCCATGTTTTTTTTCTTTTTTCTCCTCTTAGTTTCAGGGGGGTTTGAATAGCCCTGTAAGGAGAAGAAATATGCTTCAAGGAAAGAGGCACGTAGGTCTCCAGAGCACAATAGGAACATAAAATCTGTCTCAGAGGCATAATTAGCTTTGCAATTAATTAATATTTGCAAACCACTTTGAGAATCTGGGTGCAAATTATTATTATTTTCATGATGTCACTGCTGAGACAGATGAACAGGAAGTAGAAACAAAAGGATAATCAGTAGATTCGTGAAGAGCTTACACTGCCGCATTAGGATCATTAACAATTGCTTCTTCTTGTGTATCGTTATTATCCAATATTGGTTTTCCCACTGTGGTGAAGGAAAAGTACAAGAGCTCAAAAATTATGAAATCTTATCAGTTGATGATACAGAAAATACAATAAAAAATGAGAGGTGGAGAAACATTTTCTTTTCAGTGATTCTTTATATCAGGTGGGGAAAGGGAAGTCATTTGTACAAGTGGTGTGTAATTTCATAATTTTTTATTATTATTATTATTTTGTTTACACCTGGTAAAATCTTAAGTGCTGTCCCCACACAATTTCCTAATTTTGTGAAGCAATTTTATTTTAATACATGTGGGCATAAGGGCTTTAGATAGTCCCCAATTGATTTTCACTGTCTGATAATAATATATTGGACAAAATAGCTTTGCTATTTGTGTGGGAGTTAATGCTTTTGGAAACAGCTAATACACTTAACTACAGTGCATTAACAGTGGGCGTTCTGCTTATTTTTATTGCAAGCTTTAGCACTGTGCAATTTTCTTGCAACATGTTAGCAATAATCCACTCCATGCTGGCACTTAAGTATTTATTGAGCATTACAGTTAAAAACTTATGGGGAAAAATGGGTATCAAGAAAACCTAAATTACATCTTGGTATGGCATGGAGTCCGTAAAAGAAAACAGTGATGAGGAAGTGAGGGCAGTTTTTAAGATTATCAAAGGCTATTCCAAAAGAAATATTACATATGTACGGCATGTTTTTGCACTTTCATAGAATGATAGAATATGCTGAGTAGGAATGGACCCACAATCATTAAATCCAACTCCTGGCCCTGCACCAGATAGCTGAAGAATCGCACCATATGTCTGAGAGTGCTGTCCATGTGCTTTGAACTCTGTCAGGCTTGGTGCTGTGACCACATCCCTGGGGAACCTGTTCCAGTGCCCAGCCACCCTCTGGGTGAAAAAACTTCTCCTAGTATTCAATCCAAACTCCCCTGACACAGTTTCATTTCCTCAGGTCCTATCACTGGTCACCACAGAGAAGAGATCAGCGCCTGCCCCTCCTCTTCCTGTGTGAGGAAGTTGTAACTGCAGTGAGGTCACCCCTCAGTCTCCTCCAGGCTGAACAGACCAAGTGATCGCATGAACTCACTTCCCTGTACTGTGCCTCCCTGGATTCCCATGGACTGCTTGGCAGTATGAAGGACAAAAGGTCATGGCACATACATGCCTTCCCCATCCCAAGTCCTGTGAGGGTGATGACAAGACTTGGCACCGTGGAGAAGGGAGAGGTCTTCATGGACTACTGATACTGTGGGTGGTGGGTGTCTTTATGAAGTTAGGTATTTCTGGCTGCACATGCTAGTGGGTTGGTGGTGGGATGAAGCTGTTTGCAAGCATCTTCAAGCAAAGGTTTAATAATGGCCACAGGAATACCTAAGGTGCCTTAAGTGACTGATTGAAAAAAAGTGGTTTAGAGAAACAAATGCTCTCAGAAGTTCAAGGAATGAGTGAATCCTTACAGCTGAAAAAAGCTTCTCCCATAGCTTCTGAATACAGAATTACATGTCTTGGCTGTGGTATCAGAAGCACACTCAGACAGCAGTGGGAAGCAGTGTCACAAGGGGTGTCCTCCATAAAAAGCCTTCCAATTTGTGTAGCAGCCATTCATCCCAGCCTATGAAAAATGTTCTGCAAGAACGCCACACTGTAGATGAGCAGGTCTGCATAGAACCACACGAGTATGGTAAGACAGCAAGGAAGCAATGCTCAGAGTCAAATGCTAAACAAAAACACTGAACATGGGGAAGGTTAGGAAGGGTTTGTTTGGTTTTGAATAATGCCACAGAGCCCAGATATGTGGGGGCAGCGCCCTGGCCAACAAGACCCCGTGTCACTCCCTGGAGGTTCAAGAGTAATCCATCCAACTCCTAGGGCAGATCCACCTAAATGAAGGATGTAGAATAAGTAAGTTACATTTTAACTGCACATTTTAACTGCACATAAACTGTTACATTTGTGGTAGCACAGGTCTGTAAAGGAGAGTATCCTACAGCTATCTGCCATAATTTGAGCTTTTGAAGCAACTGAATTCCCTAGGAAAACCATGCTAATTTATCTGTAAACTTGACTGATAATTAGTGGGTTTGCTTATGCAGTTATTCTGATCATCAGACATTCCTTCTGCTATCCTTGTTGAGTGGTAAAGGAGGACTGTAGAACACATAATTCTTCTGCAAGTTTCTTAGAGACTGATTTTTTTTTCTCTTTTGATATGTTGGAATTGACTATGCAGTATCTTCAAGCATTATTACTGGGCAGGGCTTTGGTTTCATCTTAACACAGTTAATATTTACAAGGAGTGCCAAAAGCGTGAATGTTCACCTAGGCTACTTTATTTATCTTCTTGCATGGTGTAAAGAAATTTGGTGCCTTCATATGAAATGTCTTTTGGAAGGTGATTAAGTAACCATGCAACTTTCTTTTTCATTCCTCTTTTTCATTACTGCCTTACACCTGTCAGTCATCTTTTATGTGACAGAAAAAACTCTTCTACTAATAACACAGTGTTTTTGTCTCACAGACCTTTACTTTATGCTTCACTTAGTTTTATTCAAATCAAGATGCCACCACAAATAAGAACCTGATAAATCTCAGTGCCCCCTACTTTCCAGGATTCCTTGAAAGATGTATAGCAGATGTTTACAGCTAAACATCTGCATTGTCCTTCATTAAATTTTGTTTAGTGATTTATTTGCATCAGTAGTTGCTTTGATATGTGACAAGATATAAACATCAGAGGATAAAAAAAACCTGATAGCCGTTTTACTAATCCAGGCACTCCTAAAGAAAACCTCACAAAATATGATCCTTGGAGAGGTATCTGTACAAAAGATGGAGAGAAATCCTTAAACACAGTGTTGCATTTCTTCCTGGTGTATTCTGTGAGTTTTTTCAGTGTGTGAAATAACTTTTGGAAAAAACAATATTTTCACTTGAAAATGTAGCAAGCCCTATAGTCCCTGGTCCCCATATGTGCATATGTGTAGTGATTTATGTGACCCAAAGTCCAGCATCTCAGTGTATTCCACACTGAAATGAGGGCCCAAGTCTAAAGTGCCATGAACCCATCCCTTGAGTCATCTTGTTGTACAAGAGCTGTTTAAAATATTCCTTGAGCATGTTTGACATATTTAAATATACATTTCA
>WAAG01055595.1:333-12322 GCA_013390105.1 Tichodroma muraria | reverse complement strand
TTTTCCTGCTAACTTCACATATAACATTCTCTTATTTACGTTTCCAAGCATAAATATTGAGATAGATTGTATCCTATATACTTTCACATGTAGATTTCAGAAATGTTAGCAAAAATTAAAAATCAAATTCTAATATATTAATTTTTCATTATTTCTTTTTTTTCTTTTTTTTTCTCAAAGCAGTTTGACATACTGGCAAGAAAAAGAAAGATTTCAATATTTTTTAGAATCCCTCTAGTATCCTAATTTCAAGGATATTCTGTGAAAGTAATAGAGAAAACTCTCTGAAAATTCTTTTTTGCTAAGAGAAAGATAACACAGCTGTCAAAATTATGATAACGCTGCATTTATTCTTGCACTTTTGACCTTAGAATAGATACATTGATATTCTATTTTTCCTTTTTTGAAGAAATAAACCTCCTTACCTTCATTTTTGACAGAAATCTTCCCATGGTTTTGGACTGATAAAGACAAATGTAGAAGAGAAATAGAATTTATTCTAGCTGGATGAACAGATTTGACACCCATGTCAAACATTATTATAACCTATATGCTTCGAACATAGACTGTAAGTTAAATGCTGCACAGATTCAAGCCAAGCATTACAAAAACAAAATGTTTCTCAGCCCACATACTTGCTATATATTCTTCATGATTCAGTAATGAACAACATGCTGAGACAACATTTGAAGCACTGCAATGATGCACAAAGTGCACAACCCAAAAGTTAACATGTTTATAAGCTGAAATTTGCTGCAGACATATGAACCTTTCAAAATCAGGTTCTGCATGAAGGGAGGGGATGCTTGCAAAACTTATTCACAAGCCAGACTACAGATCTGCTTGCTCTCTCACTCTCTCCCCCAGCATGCAGCAAATACATTCCCATATCAGCTTTTTAAAACCCTGAGATTATTGGATCCTTGCAAATATAAATCCATGGCTTTATGTGCCCATGCCTTACTCCAGCAAGAAATTCGAGGAGGAAACCCTTCTGCTTGGTGTTCTTGAGGTATTTCAGTGGGTGTTTTCCAACCTATTTTCCCCAGGGAGATAATAAAGGGGTACAAAGTTTTGGGTCAGCTCCTTGACACAAGTAAATGTTTTTCCACACTTAATCTCCACTGCAGATTTCTTGTGGTTTCCACTCTGTAGCAGTCTTTGCCAAAGAGACAGTCTCCATTGACCAATGTATAAAATGAGACTATTTCAGGGAGCCACCAGGATTGCACAGCTGACACTTCACTGAACAGGATTCAGGATGCGGCAGGACTCCTCTCTGCAGCAAAGAGCCCCATCAACACTGAAGAAAAATGACAGAGATGTGTAGAACTTCATATGGTGCAAGTTTCTGAGTCCATGTTCAACCTCAGGCACTGCCTGCTGCAGGGCTCAGCTGGGGAGTCCCAGTAAGAGGAACCACACATTTCACTGGAGACCAGGGCCTCAGGTCAATAACAGCCATATTAAGGAACAAAAGGGAACATTTTGGGCCCTACAGATCAGAGCAAGAAGAAAAATGTTTAAAATTAATAAGGTTTTCCTTTTCCTCAGTAGATCAGGGTTTACAATATGTTCCTCCCTCCTTCTGTGTGTGTGTGTGTGTGTGTGTGTGTGTGTGTGCGCAACACTTTCCCCCTGTGTAAAGCACACACACACATATTTGCTTCGATATCCCACCTACACAAGCAAAGCACCAGTACTTCATGGATGTGTTACAGGGATAAACTCAGCAGCATTGAAGAAGAGGTTGTCAAGCCCTCTTACTTAATGCAAGCACTGTGAGGGGGGCTGCATGACATGGCAACACAGAGCTTTTGGAGTCACATCTCAGCTCTATTCCAGCTTTACCACTAAGCCTTGCCTCAGTTTTCGCACTTGTAAATGTGTGTGTAATCTCACTGCTCCCCTCTCAGGACCGCTTTGATGCAACACACTGTATGAGACATTATAGAGAGTTTATAATGAGACATTATAAAGAGTAGATGCACAGTTCCTGCTCCTTTTGTCCCATATTTACACAGAGCAAAGCAGGAATCTGTTTAAATTTTTCAAAAGAGCAGATGTTGATAGAGCAGGTCTGGTGTTGATCAAATATGGCCTGCTAGCTTAGCAAAACCACAGGAACAAAATGAAAAATCTGCTCATTTTGTTTCCTGAGAACAAACACACAAAATGAATGTCATGCATTTCAATAACAATTGGCATCTATGTAGTTCACAGAAAAACTTCTTGTCCAAGGAGACAACAGATTTTATTCTACAAATTAGGAATAACAATCGCCTGCCAAGACAAAGCAGCGTTCATCAGAACACGACACACAAAGGAAGAAAGGAACTCTGGTTTAACCTGCAGAATACTAAAATTATTTCTGGTTGACTTGTGTGTCGGGGACTTAAGCTGAAATCCTCTCTGCCTGCCTGCCTGGCTCCAGGAGTCCATGTGATAAGATTCCACATCAGCTCTGCAGTGACAGTGGTGGGCAATCCATGGCCCCTCTCCTGGGAAGGAGTGGGCACCACACCTCACGCTCCCTGGAACTGCCCCGGTCCCGTTTTCATGGGATACCTCTAAACCATCAGTAAAAACTGTTTGTTGTCCAATTTATCATTTTTTTCTAAATGTTATCAGTACTGGAGAAAGAAAAGGTCCGATTATCTGCAGGGAGGTGACTAGCAGCAGGAGAAGTTGCCCTGTGTGGGGCCTTGGCTCCAGAGAAAAGAAATCAGTTGGGAGTGAGATCAACAGAGGGGAACTTGCTAAACCTCCTTCCTTGCTAAATCCTTCATCAGCTAAGTCTTCTATCAACCCTGCTTCATGTAACCATTGCCTAGTTTTCTGTGCTTGACTGGGAAAGGCAATTCCTTGAAGGAACTGGAATGAATGGATGACAGGAAGCACAGGATGTGCTTGTGATGGCATGGGAAAATACTGGGGATGCTGTAAGAGAGCATGCCCCACTACAGCATCATGGGTTGTTTAAATCTGATTTGTCCCATCTGTGTTCTGATTGTATCCAAATCAGCAACACCTGAAAACAAAAAAGGGCTTAATGAGTATATTTGGCCCAAATATTTCCATCATTGTCCTGGTTTCAGTCTGAAGCCAGACAGAAAATATTAATTTGGGTTGCCAGTTTAAAAATTCTGTAATCAAGAGCAAAGCAGGTTTAAACTTGAAAAGAACTGATTTTATTAACTAACAAAAAGAGGGGGGAAAAAAACCAACAAAAAAAACAAGAATTGGAATGAAACTTTCAAAAACATACTTCTTTTCTCTCCACCAACTACCCACCCCTCAGACACATGAAAAGATTAAAAAAAAAGAAATCTGGAATACTTAGTCAGTATTACTTTCAGAAACAATCATTTCTCAATTTACTAAAGAAGAAGCGGAGTCTTTTCTTGAATGCCATGAAAGTTTACAAGATATTAATTCTCTTGCTTTCGCTCTTCACCAACAACCCGCCCAGAGGAAGAAAATTTGCTATGGTGAAGCCCCCTCCCATGAAACAGCTTTCAGCAGCTGTTCATGGACTATATATAACAGCTTATTAGGATACAGTTTAAGAATGTTTTTTCTAGTATAAAGCAAAAGTTTTCTTTACTTATCTCATTTTCATCTTAAAGAAACAGAAGTCTTTTTCTCTCACTAGACAGAGGACATCATCTCGTTCTCTCGGTCTTCTTCTGCTCAAATTTCTCTATTATTATAGTTACACCACTTTACAGTCTCTACCAGAATTTAGCATTTTCTCCTAAAAAAAAAAGCAGATTATATGTTACAGGAGTAGTTAGTCTATTCTCTATGGCCTTACAAAAAAAGTCCAGCTTAAGCCACTCTTTCAATCTTCTTTCCAACTTAAAGTTCTTCTCTCATTCTTCTGACTTAGGTCTTATGCTGTGTCTCTTTGTATCTTCTTCAGTTTCTTCCTTCTCTCACTCAGGCAGGATTTATGCTTTGAAAGTTCCATTGCTGTGCCAAGAAGTTTCTCTATTGAAGAAACTGGCTGATGGAAGGCTGATGAGAGGAAGGATGATGTCTTTTCCTGCTCCAGCCTGAGAATTGCCGAGGCCCGGCCCGAGGCCGCATGGCTCGGTGGAGCCGGGTCCAGTTTTGATTCTCCCCAGCCCGAGGCCGCATGGCTCGGTGGAGCCGGGTCCAGTTTTGATTCTCCCCGGCCCGAGGCCGCATGGCTCAGCGGAGCCGGGCCCGGTTTGGCCCGGCTGCTCCCAGGGCCCTGCAGCCTCCATCCTTCTCGCCGGCCCGGACCCGGCCAGGGCTGCAGCCAAGACAAAGCCCAGCCTGGCCCGGCCCGAGAGAGCCCGCCGGGCCCGCGTGCCACCTCTTCTCCCACTGGAAACCAGAAGAAGGAATTTTCCCCGGTTTGCATTTAAAATGTGTATTCATAAAGGCGTACCCATGTCTTTCATTGGCTTAATCAAGTGTCAATATTACACATTGGCCAATCAGGTTAAACTACCACAATCATCTATCTTCTCCTTTCTCCCCAGGTACGTGGACAAAGTAGTGTGCACACTGAGTCTTTGCTGAACAGGTCTGAACACTCAGCACCATCCAGGCCCAAAAAAAGGAGAAAGGTAGTAATAATTCTACTTTGTCACACTCAACTGCAAATCTAAAGTAGAGCCATTTGTCTAGTTCAGCTTAAACAATGCACATTTTTTACATTAATATATAACCACTTCTTTTTTGAGTAAGACGGAGAATTCATTAGGCCAGTTTGTCTTTTAAATGTTTTCTCTGTTAACTTGTCCAAGCCTGATCCATGAAGACCAGATGCAAATGGTGTTTGGGAGCTCAGCTCCCGTAATGTAGGTGGATCCTATTTTACAGACCATTCAGCAGCTGTCCACACATCATCGAGCTCCTGTCACAGGATGCCAGGTCTTGCATGGGTCTAGTATAGAGTAACAGAATATAGGTAATAGTGTCACCATAGCACACACAGTTCTGGTTTTAAAGGCAAGAACAAATTTTCTACTCACTTCTTTGCAGGAAATAAGTGGGGAGCAAGAGAAGGTGTTAAAGAGCCAGAATGAGACCCCTTTCTCCCTGGAATACATAGAAAAATGTTGCTTTTTAAATACAGCATGTTTTCACCATCTTGCAGCCTTTGCCTGCAAATGAAATTCCTCTTCTCTTATGGTCATACAGGTATGCCGTTTGTCTCTTTTCCTAACAGGCTTGATATCTTATGATAATTTAGCCCACCATTTTGGTGGAACATATTTGGAAGAAATTTCCTTCTGTTTCCTAACACTGAGCAATTGAGCCTCTAAAATGTTGATAGAGAGCACATTCTCCTGGGGCTGCAGGGAATGAGTCACGCCAGACAAATGCCAGATCAAATATAGCAAATGATCGGGGAACTGCCACTGGCAGGCCTAAGAAAACAACATTTCCTTTGTCACCCTCGCTGTACCTACCTAATGTAATCATTTTCAGGGTGCCATTCAGCAAGGGGATAGACTGTCCCATGCTGTCTTCCTGCTTCAAAGTCTCACAGATGAGCATGAAATACATAGCTGTATATTGTAAGAGGCTATTCTGGGATCACAGCACTCAACTCTGGCTCAAGGCCACGCTGTGGCTTAAGCACCAAGTGCTCCACTGGCCTTAGTGGGGACCAGTGGGACTCAGTGCCTTGGAATGTAGGGCCTCGAGGATTCATCTTTTAAATACCATTTTAAGAGGCATTTAGGCACCTAACTATATTCTGCAGATTTAATTACAGCGTAAATCACATCTGTGCAGTAACTTCAGAGTGCTGGGATCAGAAAGAAGGCTCCTCAGCTCCAAAACAGAAAAAAGTCTTTTACTTCTCTGTTTTGCTTGCAGCTGCTGGGAGGGGTGAGACATGAACTTTCAGAAACAGTGTTCACTCGGTGCCCAGCTCTGCCATCCACACAGAATGGGTCCCTCTAAGGTTTAGGGAAGCAATTTAATAACTCTCTCCCTATGTCCCCATCTGCAAAAATTGTTTGTTCCGAGGTTGCACCATCACTTCTGCTAGAAAGAAGTCCATTAAAATGTGTATAGCTCTGAATGCAGAAAGTGATGATGAAGAGCAAAGCCACATAGCTATTTTTTTTGTAGAAGTTTGTTTTTCACTCATTTTTTTGATTGAAGTTTTGGGTTTTTTCTTGGAACAGAATTCATTTTTGTAATTTATCTTGCCAATTCTACACATCCCAAATGTGCTGGCTGCTTTTGGCTAAACACTGTTTGGGGAGAGAAGAAGACAAAGAGGGAAGTTGGGTGTGCTTTTTTCTCAATAACTGAAAGAGCAGGATTATCTTCACCAGTCAAGAAAGTCCTTTTTCCAAAACTTCACTGTCAGCCATGCTGAAGCATAGCATTTTTTCATTTTCTCTTCTGGTCAATAGTTATGGAACTTTCATGTGTTTTGGTTCATATTTATTATCTGAAATAGGGAAAGAATGTAAAAATAAAAAAAAATCCATTCTCAAAAGATTCCAGAAATAATTATTTTTTATCTTTAAATTACCTGCATTAAAGTTACCTCAAGGTCTATTACAAAGGTGTAGTAATTATTAGCTTAATTATTAACAACTCTCAGCAAGCTAATTAGTTGGGCACCAAATTAAAACCATTTTTGCCTGACGTCTAAAGGGGCTAAACCAGATGATTATTTTAATATTTCAAGTTAAATATTCAAGGTGGCAGAATTCTGTCTCTGGGAACCATGAGCTATTTCATGGTTGAAAATGAAATTAGAAAACGGAAAAACACATCAAACAAAAATGATGAAAACTGGCTGACATCCTAATTTTCAGCATTGCTAAAAGAAGGACATTTTCCTCTCAATGGTGATGGCAATGCTTGTTTAGCAGGCTGCAGCCTGATGTTTGCACCTAGAGGCCCCAGTGGCACAACCTGTTGTGTCACTGTCCAAATGGACAGACCATCACTAGAGGGGACAAATCATCCAGATTTCTTATCATTTCACCTTCACTGGAGACACACTGAACCCTGTGATTCCCTCAGCAGCAGAGGACACAATCTCCTACAGCATGAAACTGCTGGGATTTATCTGTAATCATCAGCAGGGATTAGATGGGCTGGGCTGTGGTGAAGCAGCCTTTGGAGTTGGTGGGCTGCTTTGCCCAGGGTAAGAAGGTGATCCCACAGCAAACAGCCTGTGTCATGTGTAAGAGACCACGAGTAACTCCCCAGAGCCAAGCCTTCTGGCTAGAGAGGGGCAGAAGTACCCCTGTTTCCAGGTCCCACCTCACCCTCTTCAGCAGCATTGCCTCTCCCACACCAGGACCCCAAATGTCACACACTGCCCTACTCACTCTCTTTGGGCCCTTCAACCATGTCTTGCATGAGGGTTCAAAGCTGCAGTGCAGTAAGATTGTCACCCTCCCTCGCTATTGCTGTGGGGCCATTGAAACAGCCACAACCCACGCACATCCAGCAGGACCAGCTCATCCGTGTCTCCTCACTGGAAAATAGGATATGAGGAGATTTGCTCACTGGTTCTGGAACAAAACCCTATTGTGATTGCAGGAATAGCCTTGGGAAAAGCAAAGAGTTTATCAGGCAAACTCCTACATGTTACCCCTTTTGTGAAAGGAAATTCATACCCATAGCTCTGGTATTCTCACTTTGTTAAAATGAGGAAAGCTCATGCTATTTAATCCTTGTTTTACATTCCTGCCTGAGCAGCTCAGAAAGGCTCTGCCTTGATGCCACAGCAGCCAGCCTTGAGGAGTGGTGGAAGTCCTGCAGTAGCAGGGGACATCCCAGGGCAAGCTGGGCCATGTAGCCTCATCCATCATATCTCAGGCAACAGTCACAGCAGTTTGTCTCTGCAGTGAAAGAGACAGAAAGGTGCCTGGCACCATCCCTCAAACCCTCAAATTCCTCACAGCCACTGCTCCATACGTGCTCAGTGGGAGGCTGACAGAGAACCCAGCACAAAATTCTTTTCATGGCTGCTATTTCCCCTGTTGTGCTATGAAAGATAACAGCTTCATACAAAAAATAAACAGTTTTGCAAACTCTTCCTGGGCACTAACATCGTGCTGCTGTACTATACCTGGGGTCTGATGCAAAGCAGCTTTTCAGCAAACAGACACACTCTGCTCATGCCTTCCCCTGATATAAATGCTTTTTCATGGAAAAAACTAAGCTGATTTTCTTCTTTTTAACAATTCATAATAACTAATTTATTAACCTCGAATCAAAAGCTAAACCATCCAAATATTTAGTTGAAAGACAGCAAGAAATCACTTTCTTACCAGCTGTTGATGACTGAAATGAATCAAAAACTACAAATGGGGTTCAGGAAAGAACATGATAATTTCATAAAATAACATATACTAAGGTAATAAGACCTGCATGAAGTATAAATTGAAGCAAGAGAGTATTCCCCTCATTCTCCTCTCCAATGTCAAATGTGGACAGACACAAACTTTTGAGGCCAAGGAATGAGACAAAGAGGAGATTTGCAGAGAAGCTCCTCATCCCCTCTGCCCTCCTGCAGTCCTGAGTCCCACATACCCACTCCCCGCTCAAGCTCCAGCTGGGTACCAGATGCCAGAGCTGCACTGGGAGGGTGGGAGGCAGGAGTGCTTAACTGCAGTTTGTGTTGAGGCTGCTCTCACCCATGTTGGGACAAGGCAGGCAGTTTCTTAAGGGGGTGTTCCCCTGCCCTTTGGGGTCTGACCATGTACCAGGATATCAGGTCTTGAAAAGCCATTAGTTCACTGTGGTGAGATACTCACACTGAGGATGATTAATCAGAATGATCAAAGCAAAGTAGAAGAAAAATGGTCACATTAAAAATTAGTATGCAGGAGAGAGTCTGTGCACAGACCAAATCTCTGGCCTTTTTTAATCCAGAGAATTCTTTCTGTTCAAAACTGTCCTGCAATCCGTCCCCAAGGTGAGACTCACAGCCTGATTATTGCCCATTCAAACTGAAAAGACTGACTGAGAACTCTGGATATTCGTTTTCACTTGCAGCATGATAATGCTTTATCCACAGAGATCACCTATCCTGTTTCCAAATATCTCTTGCAGAATTACCATGGTATTCAAACAGGTGTAAGCAAGACTCTAATTGTTATGTGTTTATACTTTCTTCTCAAACTGAGGCAGGATTAGTCCCTTATTTTTTGAAGAGGCAAAACATAATTATGATCAGATGTAACAAATGTCCAGATAAAATTCTGAATTACTTGGGCTATCAATTGGTCAATTAATGTCCATTATAAATAAAGTTCATAAATAAAAAACAATTATGCTCACCTTTAACCAAACATGAAAATAACAGAAAGAAAACGGTGTGACTTCTTGCATACAGCTCTTACTGACAGCATGTAAGCATTTTTCCCATACTGCTTTAAAGGAGAAATAAAGTAAATCTTAAATGGATGAAATTTTCTAGTTGGATTTGTGACATGCAATGGACACTATCATAAGAATAACAAGTTTGGGCAACATAAATGACATCTGAAATGCTTCAGGATCCTTTGTGATCTAACTGTGTTGACCAAATCAAACCATATGAAGAGACAAATTGCATGCAGCTCATAAGCATTATGCACACAACTGGGTGTTTGGATTCCTTCTGAGCTAGGTGTGTTTTAGCAAGACCATCTGGACATCACCAAAGTGGTTCTGAATAGAAATACATACCCATAAAGCAGAAACGTATAAATAGCACCTTGCTATTTATACACCTTGCTATTTATGCTAATTGCACCTGCCCAAGGCTGCATGTCAGGGCTTCCTTCTTTGCTGCACACCTGCTTCAGACCATACAGGGTAAGAATCAGCCAGGCTGCATCAACACACCCAGCAAAAGAAGGGTTAGTAGGTTAGGTGTGGGAACCAGAGCTGGGAGTGGGGTGGTTGAGGAGCAGGGATAGTGAGCATTTTGCTTTGGGAGCAGAGGGAAGGGTTATTGACACTGTTATCTGAGAGCTGGGGAGGAAGGAGGGAAAAAGGCCAACATTACCCAGCTTCCTCGCACATCTGGTGCCCCTCGGCCACACACACATTTTTGTAGGTAGCAAGGTAAGGCAATAGCACTTGGCCATGCCTAAAACCCTGGAGGATTAGCAGTGTAAGAGGAATTTAACCTCTGTCTGAGTAACATTTCAGTTTATGCCATTTGCTGTTGGCAGCCCAGCAGCAGTGAGAGGCTCTGACTGAGCTTCCCAGATGGGGAGAGTCTCTGATATACCAGAGGGATTAACTTTGGCTCCAAAGACGTTGCAAGCTAGTGGATAGAAGAGTCATGCAGCAGAGCATTGACTGGCACAAAAATAGGTTGTTCAACCCTAGAACAGTTCCTACTTGACTACCCATTTCTCTTATAAATACATCTGTGCTCAAGCAGGACCTCTCTTCAATAATTTGAAGAGTGTTGGTCTCCACCATTCACACAGGCTTAGGAAGAGAAGAGCATTAAATCTCAATCTTCTTTATCAAGAGATAATGGACATTGCTAAAGCTTTGCTAGTTAAATATCTTTGATCTGTCTGTGACATCTGTCTTCCGTTTCATAAGCCTTAGGTATGCAAGCAGATAGACTAGTAATTGTATGTATTTGTGTATATGTGGACATTCATACACAGAGATCCGTACACACACTACGTGTTTCTCAGTGTCTAACAGGTAAGAAAAAGCACCTGACTACTGTGCCTGACTCACTGCTTACCTATTCCCAAAGCCAAAATCAATGAGGAAACACTTTATTGCTGTTACTGGTCATTGAGTTAGCAAATCTGAATTCACACAGCCAGGCACTCTTTCTCACTAAGTGCAAAGCGAGAGTGAGTGGATACTAAGCAGAATTTGTTTTCCTCAGGGGTCCTGTGGGCCCGTTTCACCCTCTGGACCAGAGCTCCTGCAGCACTCTTGGATCACTTCGCCTGTTACTGTGTGACAGTGTACTGAGCAGCCCCCAAGGTGAAGATTGTAAGACAGCTGTTGAGTGAAAAACTATCTTAATTTCCAGGTGAAAAAGGGGATTTCTGTTCAGGTCATATCTCACATCCATTTCTTTCTGTTAAATTTAATCTGTAGGAGTCAGTAGCAAGAGGAAATTTTCAGCAAAGCAATTTGAAGTATCTCACAAAGTGATGGGGGAAAGGAGAAGCATTAAGTTTCTTTCTCCTGACTTATGGTCTAAAGCTGTGCCAACTGAAGTTAATAACTATTCCACTTATTTCAGGAGCAGAAACATCCTTGTACATTTAAATCACTAACAGCCTGAAGTATCAAGTATGTTTCCAGCATGTAGACCATTCTGTCAGCATAACACTCTCTGTCAGGTAGGTAGAAGTGTGATTAATTCTGTTCACATGCACAAATGACTCTATATCATCAGAGATATGTAACATTTAAGAGAAACCCAAATCGCCCAAAAAAGTAGTTGCTTCTCTGAATATTTGAGAGTAGGAAGAGAATAAAAAAGATGGCAAAGAAAACTCCTTAGCCATGATTTTAATAAATATTGCACAAATTAATTAGAAATTCCAAGTGCTTGTATAAGAAAAAAATTGTTCTTCCTTGATTAAGGACGCATTACTGCTGGAGGTGTCTGAGGGGTCTTGTCATAGCACTAGAATTCAGTGTATGATCTTCCTACCTGAGCTTGAACTCACATGCTGGCAATTCCTTGTCCTTTCAGTTTATAAGTGTGTCTCCTGTTCTCCTTTTTAAAGAAAAGGTAAGTGCTCTTCACTTAAGTAATGTCATTGAGAAAGCAACCCTCATTTTTTCAGCTTGTGCAACTGAGCAACTAAAAGGTACAACCTCCATTTACCTCGCTTCCACATTTTGAATACAAGGAAAAAAAACGTGACTGCAGATAATCACAGGCAATGAAGAGTAATTTCTAGTAGTCTGTCTCCAGGATTGTTCCCTACAGCATATTTTCCAACTTTTTTTTCTGATCATATTAAATGACTCATTTAATAAGCTA
>WAAG01055553.1:0-11779 GCA_013390105.1 Tichodroma muraria | reverse complement strand
TAAAGGGATACATACCAGCCATTACTTTGCTCTGCTGCAGGATTATGGTTTCTGGGACAGAGGAAATGAAAGGCTTTTCTGCAGGATCTTCTGCTCCTAATCATTGGATATCGTTCCATACTTCAGGGAGGAAGCATTATGAAGTTCGTCAGGCAAATAATCCATACTAAATAGTTTAGAATGAATTAAAATTCAAGCAGGGATGCCTAGTTTAAAACGAACCAGCCGTCATCACCTCCAGCTACTATTTGCTTTGAACATAATCTACTTAGTATTTCCCTTACTTCCTCCTTTCAAAACTACTTCATCATTTTTCAGATCTTTTTAATTTTACCCTACTATTGTTTCTTTGATATGAGCCTTTAAAAGCCCAATGAGGCAGCATCCAAGATACAATAACTTTTTTTTTCAAAGCAGAGCACTCTGAGTACTGACATCTTGTTGCACCACTTAACTCCCAAAGCAGAGCTGGGAGCTGAAATTAGGTTCATGTAAATGCATAAAACACAAATGAGAATGGAAACCTGTATGTGGTCGAGAGAAGCATCCATGGTTAAGGGACACAACTCAAACATTAGGCTCAAGATCACTTCTAGGGAACAATCGAGGGCATGTGGGCACTTTAGTGTGACTGTGCCCCATTGCTGTATTCAAAACTTGGCCTTCACTGCACCCAGTGTAGACAATACAGAGAACCCTGACATAAAACTGGGCTCTAACATGACCAAACTTTGAGCTCTGAAGTGGAAATTACCAGCTGGAAGCCAGGAATCCTGCACAACACCTTTGACTCAGTTTAACAGTGAAAATGTCTTAGTTTAGCTATCTCCAAACTCGCATGGCAGTAAGTAAAACAAATATATGCTTTTTCCTTAGAGGAAAGGTTTCAAAGAAAGAATTTGGCACAAACCCAGCTGAAAAACAGCTTTTTTTTTACTTAAGTCTTCAGTGCCATTAAATGATAAACTTTTGGGGACAGAGCCAATGGCATCAAAAGACACTTATTAATGTCAGTGGGCTTTAATCCCATGTAAAGCAATACTGTGTTATGTTTAGAGGAGCTGAAATTTCATGGTGCATCACATCAACTCTTTATAAACACTTTTCAGCATAGTTGGGGGCTTTTTTCTCTCTAATGCAGTGGATCATTAGAAGTGATTATCTGTAGTACAAGAAATGCATCTTTCACACAGCATTTAAGAGAGCAATACAAACAACAAATAACAACCCAATCACTTGTTTCAACCTTACAGTTCAGGACTTTCATAGAGGACATAAAGGTCCACTTTAGAGCCCTGTGGGCTCTATTTGATCAGGGAATTATTGCTGGCTTTGCATTAAAACAATATACTGTGCCTGAAACAGCAGTTTGGAATACAAACATAATACAAGTCCATTCACCAAATCTCTGCGGTATTTTTTTAATCACTCCCTGGGGAATCTCAAATAATGTTTTGCCTGCTTCAGACATCACAAGATATCTGCTTAGATATATCAAGATATCCAAGATATATCAAGATCTGCTCAGATATATCAAGATCTGCAGATATCAGCTTATCACAAGCTCACCAGAGTCTTCAAAGGTCTTATTTTTCCTCAAAAACTACCCTCATTTCCTATCTTTTTAGGTTCCTACATATTTTCATTTTCTGAATCACAAAACCCTTCCACTTCAACTTTTCCATTCAAGCCCCAAAGTTTTTCTTTGAAACGTTTCCCCTAAGGAAAAATCAATTACTTTCTTTACTTCACCACCTCACATCTGAGTGTTACATCAAGAAGACACCTTAACATTGCAATTCCACATTCAAGAACTGCTCAACGAGACTTTTTAGTATCAGTAATTCTGTTGCAAGAAGTAAACCAAAACATCTTAAATAGACAATTGTTTGACTATTTTTTACTGTGAATTTAGAAATATGAATCCAGTTCAGCAAAGTACTGAACATGTCAGAATACACTCTAGGTAACAGTAAAGACCAGTGCTTGTTATCATCAAAGGGCAGAAGTGAGGTAATTCTCTTGGTTCTTCAAAGCCTGCAAGACATTTATGTTCAAGTCCTTTAAGAGGTGGCTTTATTGCCTGGGTCACTACTTGCATTTTTGTGTAAAGCAAGACTGGAATATCTCTGCAAAATCCTGTGTGTTTTCTTCTACCTGGTACTGCAATTCAATTAATCAGTTAAGGATGTTATACTTCAGACTTAACAGAGCTTTTGAAACAAATCTGATCTTTTAGCTCCTTCAGAACTTTACAATGACCAAGGGCGCCACCAAAGCTCTTTTTTCTTGAAGAAAAAGGCTGGAAATATTATGTTGCATTCACAGCTGATTTGAAGAGTCAGCTCTGAGAAATCTGTAGCTGTCAGGAGACTGAGCCTTCTCCAGTTAATGCCAGCTAAAGATTTAGACTTTCAGTCCCTTGATCAGGAACTGTTTTTCACACAGATACCTACCTATTGGACAATTCCCAAAGGATTAGAAATAGCTGGCATCTATCCACAAAGTGCACTAGAGGTTTGTGACAATTTCCAGAACGCAGTATCCTATTGCTAGATTTATTTACACTAGTGAAGAAATGGAATATTGCCAATGCCCTGCCTCACTAACTCTCCACTGGTGGTCTGGGCTAACGTAGCCTTATGCAGCTACTGCCAACAATCTTTTCTGCAAATAAGGCTAAATATGTCATCACTATATACTTTATGTTATCACTAATATACTACCAGGTTGGCAGGTTTGGAATCAAATTCATTAAAGGATTGTTATAATCAAACAAATTTCCTCAAACAAAATTTACT
Organism: Tichodroma muraria; assembly: GCA_013390105.1. Lineage (NCBI taxonomy): Eukaryota > Metazoa > Chordata > Aves > Passeriformes > Sittidae > Tichodroma > Tichodroma muraria. Next base: position 8,978 of record WAAG01055553.1, on the reverse strand, counting down.
GCAGGGCTTAAAAAGTGACAATTTCAGCCCACTAAAGATGCACACCAGTGCTCAAGACAGAAGGGAGGAGTGACCCACAGTGGAGCTACAACACACGAGAGAGATGCAATCAATCTGCACGAACACCGAGGCAAGATACGAGCGACGAGCCAGATTGCCTCGTACCTGCAGCGAGCCCGAGCTCTGTATCTCATCCCAGGAACAACTGCCTCACCTGTGTGCTCCACCCAGACCTCCCAAATACTTGATGAATAGCCAGTACCCCAAAACAGCTTTTCACCAGCCTTCAAAAACAACCTAACTTCTGCCTTAAAGAGAGCAGTGAATGCAAAGCGAAGTGCTGACACACCAAAGAACATCTCCTTGGGAGAGGGCTTTCTGCCTGGCTCCTTTCAAAACTCCATGTGAGAGTTCAGGCTTCAGTAATGTTGAGACTCATACTAGGTGAATGTAATAAAACAAATTGATACTCGTAGACCACCCACAAGAAGCAGGCCTTCAGCACTGATAACACCATATGAATTAATTCTTCTCTAATTCTATTCACCAGGGCCTTACTCAATATTTAAAGTTAAATCCTTCAAGGCCTGTGCTCTCCTAACCTCTACCTGTTGTCATGAATCTTACTATTACACATGATAAAACAATGGACAGAACTGCATTAAGTGAGCAAAAGAGAAAACCAGACAAATTCTAACAGACTAAATATACAGAACTTGTGTGAAGAGTTAGAGTTGCTCTGACGTTAATGAATCAACATCCTTGCTGACAGACTCCCCCACTGATTACCACTGCCCTTCAGCACAGCCACCTGTGCACCAGTTTTCAAACAATAAATTGTAGCAATTTTAAAAGCCACAGAATAGAATTTAAAAGATACACGTCTAAGTGTGGTCCTGTGTGTTGTATCCCTGAAGAACTACAAAACAGATTAACTGGGAGAATAGAAACAAATATATGGCTTTTTTCTTCTGGCAATGAAATAAACATGCATAAATCCGTATCAAAAGGGAAAACCATCTTCATAAAGCTCATTCTTATCATGTCCATAACTGCACCCCTTTATACTGAAGAGAGCAAAATATTTTCATAGTGATAAGTTTAACAAGCAAAGATAATAAGCACCTTATTGGAAGCAGATGGTTTACATTGCTATGCTATAGATAAAGTTGTGTCAGCATTTCCATAAAAGGCCTCCCTTTTTCCATCAGTTTCCAGCTGGCAGGCAACATTTCTACCTCAACTTGCAAGATAACATCACAGGAGTAACCTGGGAAAATTGAGGAAAGAGTAATTCTTGAGCTAGCATTGGAAGAGAGAGGGGAGGTGTTTTATGGGGGCAGCCTGGGAGAGGGTGTGATGGCATGCCAGCAGATTCCTGGCAGCAGGGAGTGGCTGTGCACAGTCTGTCCTGTGCTGCCCAAAGATGCACAAGCACTGTGCCTTTTATGCACAAAGTACAGATACAATATATATTTTTAAGAATAGTCAGAAAACAAAGGTAAGACCTGTTTGAAACCAAAAATAACACAGATAAGACAGCTATTTGTGAGATGGAAAGGCTAGTCCTAAAAAAAAGCCCAGTAAAAATCTCTGTCTAATGGATGAACCAGCACAGATTTCATTACTGCTGAAACAAACGTCAAGTTAACAAGTCACACTCAGATACATTTTGGAAACCATTAGTTCAGCTTTGTCCTTCCCAAAAGCATTGACTGCTTTGATCTAGAACCGATGATTATCTGGGATAACTTAATGTATTTTCATTAACTTTATCTATTGAAAATCAATGATTTTGTTATATTTATTTTTTACATACATCTTCAATGTGCCTCTTACAGTATTCTAGATCCAACCCAGAATTTAATGTTATAGTTTATACCCCCTTAATTTAACAATTACAAAGACATTTTTTTAGCCTCAATAAATTTGGATCAGGCTCTTCTTTGCACATTTAAAATTCGCATTGACAAGCTCTCTGTTCTTCTGCTAGAAACTTTGGAGTATTTGAATTTCCTCCTATATTTGGATCACAAATCCTTTCTTGACAAGGAATTAGCTCACTGCTTGACAGGGGAATTTTTGACAGGGTTTATTTGCGGTTGGTGGGCTGTTTTGGTTTTCTTACTGTTGTAGAAGGCACTGAAAATGAATAATAAACACTATCAACATGACAGATTAAATTTGTATCAGATGTCATGAGCTATTACAGTTACTCTCATATGTAAACTATGAATCTGTAAAAAGTGCAACAAAGGTTGCACCCACCTAAAGCTAGGTAATGGCTNATGACCACTTTAGCTGAGTATTGTGCTCTGTGAGATTTCAGCAGAGGTGTGGCCTTTTCTGCAATTCTGAACCCATAAATGCAAACACAAGAAATTGACATAAATTTGTGCTTGGTCTGGGGTGTGGAGAATCTTCCCTGTGAATGTACTACAGGACAAACAGGGAAAACTTGCTTTCAAGATCAGAAGCACCCCTCTGTGCACAACTGATAATATTCTATATTACATAGAAATTACTCTGATTTAGTTTTGATACAATATTCACCAATTTAGAAATCTAATCATTTAAAACCAGAACAGTGTAATTTCCTGGGTCTCTGATTTTTAGGTTTTTTTCCTATCAGGAGCAAATTCCAGAAGTCTGGCAGAACTAATCTGACTTAGTTCTTGAAATATGTTGTGCCAAAAAATAGACTTCTTTTGGTACTACGAAGTATACCTTCATTTTTGTAAATCATCCAGTCATATTTTAGAAGATAGTTACTCGACAGAGCTGCATCAACAAGGCTCTGGGATGCAGAATTATTATTCAGTGTTATTAGAAGAACAATACGGGTTATACAGTCTCAAGTTCCACATGTTTGGCTGCCATATTTTAACAAACAAAGTTATAAATACATTGTGTTTGAAGCAAACTTCACTGAGGCATTCCTTGCATATCAACACTTGAAGAATATAAACAGCCTTGTTGTTTCAGGGGCCTTTATACTCTTGATATTAAGCAGAGCAGTGAAGTTTACACTGCATACAGTCTATAAATCAAATATAACAACTTTCAAAAGCACAGCTCAGAGGTTGCTTGTTGTACTTCATAGAATCTTGCCAACAAATCAGAAAGGTGACTGCAGAGTGAGATACAGTTGTGGCATTAATAAAGGACTAATCATAAATAAAGTATGTTCCATTCTAAAAATAACCTTGCATAGCTGCAGAGTATCTGGCCATTGAAAGAGGCTAAAAGTCTTAGTATTCTTTAGGTTTGAATACTAAACCGAGAAATACCTGCACTTGTTGGTTTCCATTCGATCATCAGCAAATACACAATCTCTAAATATAAAACAAGGTATCATTTGATAGTAATGGTTGCAAATGATCAAACTGAAATTATTACACCATAAAAATAATTCTTAGACACTAGCATTTATTGATTCTATTATATAAGCTGACAAATGAATTGAAAGCTTTGGCTTGGTATAGATCGCCTCTGTACACTATCAGGTACATCTGCAGAAACCACATTCTCCACAATGCCTGAACAGCACTTGGTAATTACATTTCAGGATCTGATTCAAACAATATTTCTATTTATGCTGCTAATCGAATCTTTTCATAACTATTATGTTAGTAGGCAAATCACTGCTCATTTTTAAAGAAATAATATTAGGTATGCAATTAGAGTTCAGCATACTGATTGTATTCTGAATATATTAAATTCTTTCTCTCAAAAATAATTTCAATTTTGTACAATTTCTTAGTGTGTTTTCTTATTATCCATAATGTAATTTACTTGAGACTCGTGCCTCATTGCACTTGGTTTAGCAGCAGTTCCAGGACTCTTAAAACTGGAAATGAAGTCACTTGTACTAGAGCTGATCTCTGAGGACTTTCCACAGATCCAGGTAAATATCACTGAAGCCCATCCACTAAATCTCACTGTAAGAGACAGTGCAACATCCCAAGTTGTAGGGATCCATGATCCCTGGCCACTATTAGGGAATAACCACATTGTATTCGGCCTTCAAAGAACCCCCAAACAATCCTAGGACAAGATTTCTAGTCCATGTGAATATTGTTGTAATGTAAAAATTTCAAACTCTAAGCAACAGAAACCACTGCTGAGCTTTAGTGCCAAGGCACTACAAAATAACAAAGATTCTGTCCTGTTAGGAAATGAGAGCATGGACACCAGACAATACCCTTCAGTCTACATCTCTGAGACCCCCAGACTTCCAGCATGCAAACAGACATGACATTAGACCACACCAGACATACTAGACCTCACTGATATTATCCAGAAGCACCGATGGGAACCAAGTATCCACAAGAACCTCCCTGAGAGACCACATTCTCCAGGTAGATAGGTGAGGAGCCAACAAAAAACTAAAAGGAACCTTTAACAATTCTGGAAGAACTAGGATAATGAGGCACACTACGTTTTTCAATAGCGGTGTAATTAATAAAAGCACAGAATAATGGGATAGAGGGTAAAATGTAAGAGCAAATGAAGTATGAGATAAAAGGGTCAGATAATGGATGCTATAACGGCTACTTTCACCTCCAAATGCAAGAATCCAGTGAATAATCTTTCAGAAATTTAACAGAGTCCTACAGAAATTCCCAGTTTATACACACCCATATTTATATTTGGACAACATGATTACTTTATTTTTACTCCAAAGTATGTAATTTTATAGGATCCTTTATTGGTGCTATGGAGTAAGTAGTTCACTCAAATAATTTGGAAGAATTATTCTGTGAATACTGGAGAAAGTTCTGGGATGAAACCCATGGCTTACAGATGAACATCACATTGCCTCCTTCATACTAGAGAAATTCCCTCTTCAGCACTAATTGACCATTTAAGTTCAAAAGTTGTAAGTACACAAGGACCCCCAACCTTTTGTATTCACTGTGTATGTATACTTTTATATATATTACCACCTATAAAACTGAGCAATGTTTGTTCCATGTTTGCCTTCTGAAACTCCAGTTCCAACCTGAAGTCACAATACATAGCACAGACACTAAGCAATTTTTCAAACAGCATGAGGTTCAGCCTTAACACATCTGTGTTATAACGCTCCTTTCAACAGGTGGGAACTTTCCCATCTTCACAAATAGGAAATTATTTTAGATCCATGCCAAAGATGCCACTTGAGATAATAAAAGATGGAAGCGAAATTTCCCCACTAAATCAAAATGACCTGTGAGAATACGTGGTCCAGGATTTGAAATCCAGGTAAGGTTTGGGGGTGTTGAAAAGAGCCACTCCTGAGCATTTTCTTAACCAGTGATTTCTACAAATTTCTTAGCACACAGGGCAGCATGGGATACCCAACCCGAGCATAATTTGCAGCTCCTAGCAAAGCAGCCCTAAGTGATAAATTCCATCTCCTGCTGAGTCAATTAGGGAGCAGCAGGAGGGTATTTGAGAACTGTAGAGGAGATTCTGCCTGCCCAGGCAAATGCAGTTTCTCCATGGACATCTTCAAACACACCTGCACTCTCTCCTAGGGTGAGCTCGAGCCTGGGGCAGTTCCAGCATGGATCCCAGAACAAGGCTGGAACAGAACAGAGCCAGCAGGATGCTGAGCCCCAGGCTGCAGCGAGCCAGCAGCTCCTCTGGGAACTGCCTGGACACCAACGTCGATGGAAGAGTTTGGAGAGTCAACATACTAAGCTTTATGAAATAACTAGTCTCTAATTGCCTAATCAGACTGATTTATTTTTTTTTCCCTACTAGAGATGCTTATTGCCACTTTAATATGTAAAAGCTTTCATACATGTAAACTGGTTATTTTCAACAAAACCAACAATTTTTAGATTGTCAACATATGCTCTGCAGGATGCTTCATCTCAACAGCATGAGTCAATAAAACTGAAACACAGACATCTACTTTCATAAAATGCAGAAACCAAAACACTGACCTGTGGCTACCCACTGGGAATGACAGATCTCACCAAACAGCCCAAAAGCAACTTGACAAGAATGAGAGGTAACTAATGATTTCTTTAATACCAAGCAAAGCACATCGTCCTCTGACACTGATGCACCATTTCCCGTGATGCAATCACGTCAAACCTTAAAATCTCAAGTCAAACCCTAAAATCTGCCTAAATTACCATTCAATTATTCTCTCATTCTTCACGAAGATCTGTTCTAAAAGCTTTAAAACTGAACATTCTAACAAAGCATTTCTGAAAAGTAACTAGACAAACTAGTTTAAACTACCATAACTGTGTTTGTTTAATGTAAGATTAACTCAATTAACACCCTTAGACTTCTATTCAATTACTGCAGATGTATTCCTTGGCTCTCAAATCCCAAGTGGTTCAAAAGCCACCTGTACAGTGATTCTTTCATTTTCCTTCAGTGGATGACTGGTAAACCTCTGATCAATACCTTCAATAAGCACTTTCACATTCATTTCCATCCTCACAGAAAGCTTGCCAAACTCAAGAGACAAAAGAGCTTATGTGCCACATTTTATATCTATTTTTAAGCCACAGATCATTTTTCTAGGCTGAAAGTGGTAGTTTCCTGCCAGATCTACCCACTCATATTGTAGCTTCTCATGGTGAACACTTCAAAATACCCAGAGGAGGCACTTTGGTTTAACTCAGATCAAAAAATTTTACATAAAAAAAAGGTTGATCAAAGTTTTGCTACCTAAAATTCTAGTCCACAATCAATCTCTGCATCAGCTGTTAACCTTAGCACACATGAAAGCTGCCCTCTGCAGGCCATTACTGCTGCTGTATTTGATTTTCTCTTTCAAAAAAAAGATAATTCCTTTCAGTGGCATATTCCTTTCAGTGTCAGGAGTTGACAAACAGGAAACTGAACTATTAACACCATTTTTAGTCAATTTTCCTTGCTCTCTAAGTTTAGATTGCTTCAGTTGTCTCATCATGAAGTGCAATAAATACATCTAGAAAAATTCTACCACCATTAACAAATTATTTAGAATAAAACTTAAGAAGTTGACTACAGGAAACAACAAATACCTTTTTGTTTCTTTTTTTCCTTTGTGTTTGCGTGTGTGTGAAGGAGCTTGAAACACCACTTTGAAAAACACTTACCCCAAGACATAAGCAACTTATGTTGCAGGAATCCCTCCACAGAAGTTACCCATAACTTAAGGTAAAAAAGGAGGCAGCATCTATCAGCATTTTTTTGTACTTCAAACAGGTGGTGATGGCTTAAAATTTAAACGCATTCCTCAAATGTCCTCTGTCTACAGCACATAGCATATTTTAAATGGTTTACTCAATTTATTTGCAATCTTCATGTCTGTTGTAAGCATAATGAATACATGCTGAGATATCCAACAACAACAAACCAATCATCACTTGCCAGAACAACTTCAAAGCTCTGAGACATGTAGTAAAAATCAAAACGATGCTGCAGGAATTTATTTTCCAGACTCTTCTATTTAGCACTTACTAGCAGCTCTGCCTTTTAAGTGTTCTGTTTCATATGGTGAGGAGAAATACGTCCTGCTGCTATTTACTTATCTTCTGGCACTGGCTGCTAATCCCAGCCAGGCTGTGATTCTGGTATTTCATCCCTAGGACCCCAGTCAGTCCTACTTCAGGGAATGGGAGACTCGACCCTATTGCACCCCTTTCCATTACTGGATGGTCTGGAAACCTGAAGCAGCTGAATCAGACACACCCCTGCACTTAACAAGCACATTGTTCAGGATCTATTTTATTTGTTAGGAAATTGCCTCAACTGCTTTTAAAAAGTGCTTTCAGACATCTGTCAATAATGGTAAGCAGCATAAAGTAACACGAAATTCATTCTCTTCCTGTTTCCAAACTAAAGCAAGAATTATATTTACAAAGAAATTCTTAAAATATGGATTTGAGCCTAAACCAGTATTTTTTAAAAAACCAAAATAGTAACTTCCGTTGGCAAGACAAAATCTAAATTACTGACACAATGGATTGTTTAATTGTTTACTAAAAGATACATTCATGGCAGAGTATAAAAAGGGTGCAAAATCTCTTCTACAAATTTGTTCAGTCAAAGTAGCACCTTACAACAAGGTAACAATGTACATTGTTTTCCTCAGGTGAAGGTTCTGTTCAGGAGTTTGTGACTTCATAGAATGCGAGACTGAGCTTTTCCTTTTTTCCATGAATTAAAATCCCTCAAAATTTTTGTTCATGACTTATGCATTGCATTATTTTATAATATCCTGCTCTGGGCAGGATAGCATATATAACAAATGGAAAACAGACGAAATCACTCTGGGATTTCATTCATTCAGAAGTTTTTATGGATTTATATGCATGAAATTTCCTTCTGTCTTTCAAATTCACCAGTCTGGAAATGTACCAGATTCAACCTACTATATTTAACAGACACTTAGTGCATGTTCTGACCAGATAAAAAAAGGGACACCATAATAATATAGGAGGCCAGAACCAAATCAGGATGGTAGGGCTGCCTTTTTTTAAAATTCGAACTTATTTGAGAGAAGGCATCAGTATATTTGTGTTAGGAATACATTATATTATTGTAAATAATTCTTTTATCCTATCTGTTTTTATTTATCCAAGCGTAGCAATACAAAGAGGCACCAAAGACAGAAAACTTCCCTGCAGGAAAGACAATAAAAGTGGATTGGGGGGATTCCTGGAAAAGACTTCTTTTTTCCTGTGTTTGGGTGGTGTTGCTATCATGGCCACCAATTTCTAGCAATACTCAATCCAAATACATTTCTCAATATAATAAAGCAAATCTCTTTCCAATCACTTTTCCATTGCAACTTTTACAGTCTTATAAATGTGTCTACCGAACTTAAACTCACAAAGTCCATATAGCTCTGTGAGCTACAAGGAAATACAAGTGTTTGCTTATCAAACTCAGAGCATGTTAATTATACGCAATAAATTACATACAAAACAGTAAAAAATATATTTAAAACCAAATTATTTAAATAGCTCCTTAAATATATT
>WAAG01055527.1:0-12084 GCA_013390105.1 Tichodroma muraria | reverse complement strand
TACGAAATATAATTCTCTGTCAGCTGCAGAATTACTGCACTAATTTCATCAATTAACTCACAGACAAATATACCTCCTTCCATAAAAACATCAGACATCATAAAAATATATGTGAAAGATAGGAACATTCATCTAGATATTGCTGCAATTGTTTTGACAACATATCATGCTTGTGTTATAAAAGCCTCACAACCACTGAGATCACTCCTCTAAAGAAAAATGGATTGATTCTTCAAAAGAACCACTTCAATGTGTTGTGAGTACTTGGTACAATACAGTCTCCCCTCCCTACCGACCCTTCAGCTAAACATGAAACATACAGAAAGTAATTAACAATAGGAACCCATGAGGGAGGAAGATCATCTTCTGAATTAAATTTCAGCATGCACAGCTTCATTCTACAGGAACTGCCAAACACCTCTCCTAACCTACTTCACAGATTTACCATAAGAAAATTAATTTTGGGGAAATATTCTTAATGCTCTGTTTCTAGGGCAGGCCAGAAGATAAGAGAGGCTTATCATTTTTTTGGTCAAAGGATTTTCCATTTTTTTCATAGAAATGTCTGTTAAATCTATTAAACAGTGTTAGTTTTATGTACAATGTAAATTGCATATTAACCCTAAAATCATAAACTGAACACTAAACTGAATATTGCCACAAAGATATTAAAATGTAGTCAGTTTGTACTCTAAAAAGTTTCACCTCAACCTCCTTAAATATCTATGCTAGAACAAAATGTTTTTCCAATAATTCCTTATTGATACAGAATTTCACTTATAATTATGATTTATGTAAATATACCTAACACTACACATAACCACAAAAATTACCTATTCTGTATTGTATGTTGAGTTTAAATTGTCAGTGTCACTGGTGACAGTACTTAGCCACTTCCTGTCAACATTTCCAACCCCTCACCAATTTTATCCAAGAGCAATCTGAGAGAGACTTTAAATATTTTTTGGAAACAGCTATGTTGCTTATAGTGTCTTTTTTCTTGCCTTCACTACACATCAAACAACATGCATGTGTGAGTCAGCGTACATTTAAAAATAATGTTATACATTCCATAATCACAGTAAAAAAACTTCAGAGTTCAAACAGAAGACATAAACTATAGCTAAAGAAGTTTGATGGAACAACTTATTTAGGCTAGTAAATTACTAAGTCTTTTCCCTTTGTTAATAAATAAAAAAGTTGTATTTTGGCTTTGAAACAAAAAAGTAAGAATGATCAAAAGGCAGAGGAAAAAAACCTAAAGAAAAACACATTGCTTCTGATGAGATCTAAAGTCGGAAGGAGCTTGAAGAAGGTTGACTTGAAAACTAGGTTTTCAAAGAGCCAAGGTTGAAGTAAAAATAGAAACTTGGAGGGTGGGCAGAGCACCAGTGCCAGAAAGGTGAAAACAATTACAGGAACAGCAGCAGAAGAAATATCATAAGCTAATATGACAAAAATCTAAGAAGAACTTTAGAAAGATGGAGGGTGATTTTGGATTGCTTTTTGGAGTGAATGTTGATTAGGTTATATTTACTGTAAGTACATGAAATGTACAAACCAACACTATACTCATCCCAGCATCAACCCAAAACAATTTTGAGAACAGGCTGCGTAAGTTTCACTAGTCAAGGAATGAAACCTTATTCTGACAGAAACCACATTTCTTCATATCACAAGGCAATGGGAAATAAACTGTGGATGCCAGATTTAGTGGTGTTTTCATGAACATCCCTGTCTGCATGGCAACAGATATTTGGACTGAAACAGAAGTCATGAAAGAAATTTCTTGAAATTTCGTGAAAGAAATGGAGAACAGGTTCAAGACAATGTCCCATTTACAGAATGTGAAGGTAAAGAAGACATTTTTGGGAGGACTCTTGAAGCAGCTATCTGCCTCTAGAGATACCTAGTAGAAAAAGGATGACTAAAAGTTACAGCTTAGCAACACTCTTGCATATACCCAGGCAAAAACCTATGCATGAAAATTTATAAATAGCCACTCGTGTAATAATCCATTAATGAAATAAGAGGAAAAAAAAGAGTACGGAAGCAACAGAAAGGTTGTTAGTTAAGTACAGCAACACACACACAGCTCTCTTAGCTGGCTGATTTAAAATTTTCAAATTCTTACTATGTTTCAGCAGACTATTTTTGATCTTTGGTCTTTGAACACCAAATTAATTGACATACTGTGAATGATGGACATTTGCTCTGAGGCACAGTAGATACTCTACATCTCGCTTTTACATGGCCTTCAGAGTTGAGTTGTAATAGCAAAATTACTTAAACAACTAATTAAGTATCCAAATACTGCCATGAATCCCGCTTGCTGTTTCCATTCTCTTCCCCTGCTTTCCTAATTTCCTTAGCAAGATAGTAAATACACTTTGGCAAGACTGAACACTTTAGCAAACATTTTTGCACTTGAAATTTATGAAATACACTGTTAGAAAATGTAAAAAAAACCACTGACATTTGTATGCTGTATTTTGCCTCTTTTGCCAGTATTTAAAAACCAAAATTATTTCAATTTTACTAACTTATTTGAAGAGTGTATCTGGAATTGTTTACATTGTTTAGTACAAAACATCTACAAAAAGTAATATAATAACAAAAATCAGGCATTCTACTGTTTAGAAGTTAAGATTATGCCTTATCAACAGAGGGCAGTCTTTGATAACTATACATTTGAATGAAGACTTGGAGAGCAGTAAACTGTATTACATGGGACTGTGAGTTGTGTAGGTTTGGAGTAAAGAATATACATCTGTGATCCATCATCAAAAGCAGAAGCCAGATTCCCCCAGGAAGGGTTGCATTTAAAATAAGAATATATTTGCACTCTTTTTTAAACAAACAAATGTCTTAAAATATAGATTTACCCCGCTGAACCTCACAGGTAATTTATTTCAGAGGAAACATTCATGGCTAGATTTCGAGAGCACATATTTATATATTAGTGCTCTGTTAAATGAAGAGGTCTTCTGTGCCCTAAATCTTTCTGTTTCTATTTAGACTTGGAAATAAAGTTTAGCAATATAGCAAAATTGCAAGCTTTCATGCAAACATATGTATATTGCTTTTTCTCCTGGTCAAATAACAGTTCCTTTATTAATTGAAAATTTATTTTAAAAGATCAATGGACTTGTTATTGGGCCAAATTCTGATCTGTCATGCTAACTTCAGGACCAATTGATAGGAAAAGAGTTTGGCTTTATATCTATGTTATTAGATCAGAGCTTAGCCAGGGTTAATTTTCTTCAGGTACAATTTGAACACAAGTGTTGGCACAAGCTAAGGAAAATATTTCAAAAATTCTCATCAATTCTATAATCTGGAATTTTTGTTTATGTTGTCCTGTGAAAAAAACAAGAAATAAAGCAAGTCTTGTACTTTGGACTTTGACTGTGGTACAAGAGCTCACTGACTTGTTTGACAAGATAGCTACTCTTAAAAATAAAGAGGACTTCTCCTGTTTGTTCATGGAGATTTACTACTTGGTGATGGAGATAATAGAGGTCAAAGAACTAGACCCTGTATTCGTTGAAAATAAGAAATTTCTGTGTGAGACATGGAGCAACTTCATTCCTTTACTGCTTTTTGATTTCTTTTTTTTCTGAAATATCTCAAAAAAATTAACATTTAGAATGCCTTGGTCATTGATGCCTGGGACTCAATTGAAGTATCTTCCTCTGAATCTTACAAATAAGACATTCATTGCTGAAACCCAGGGCAAATGTCTCATAAGGGTAGACAAACGGTATTAGTGTTGCTTATCTTGCTAGATATCTAACTACTAGAATTACTACCCCCTGCAGCACCATCCAAGTCCTAAGTCTATTGCATAGGTTTATTTAATAAAATAGTTTTCAGCAGTGTTCCACAGGTATGTCAGTAAAGAAAATAAAAGTATATCACAAATTACAATAATCCAGTGTTGTAGAACTGAATATAGATGTCTACTGATATCCCCTCAACCCCAAACAAAGCTGAATTATTTATTAGAACGAATACTTAAATGTGAATGTAGCTGATTGTGCCCTCACTGCAAAATTCAAATTCCAAACTCGAGTTTTGCCATACAGAAAGCAAGATCACGTGCCATAATGTCGCTCCACCACTGAAGGATACTGTAAAAGAAAGAATGAAAAAAAATGCACAAATGTAGAAACAGCCTTGTGCTGTCTTTGAATCTGTCTCTTTGCCGTATTTTTTGCTTTGTTAGAAACCTTTCTTAAACCAGAGGGCGGATCACATTTCATAAACAAGAAGGAATGTCAGCAACTGCGAGACTCGCCGAATCGAAATTCAGAGCCTGCTATCAGGAATTTTAAAAGGCAAGGAACTCCAGGTTCGGGCTCTCATAAATGCGCTTTCAAGTGCAGGCACAAGGTGGCAGAAGTACCGGGAGGCTTTCTCAGCCGCTGCTGTGACTCGCCGCCTTCAAGGAGTGACACTGGGCACTAGCTGGTACCAACTGATGCGTTTTGCGCCCGAGATATATATTCAATATTCTCTGTGGCGCACAGAACCGCGCTGCCGACAGGCAGCTCCGCCGCAGCCCCGGGCCGCTTGCCCTCGTGTGATCCGTCCCGTTCTCCCTCGGGCACTTTTATCGCCCCCCCGTTCCCGTCATACGGACCCGGCTCCCGGGCAGCCCCGCTCCTGCCGCCGCTGGATCCCGGGCGGCACCGCCGGCGCCCCGCGCTCACCCGGCACACTGCAGGGAAGGGAAACCCCGAGCACTGCCCGGCGGCGAGCCGGGAACCGCACAGCTTTAGTTCTGCCCCCAGGGGCCAGGCGGGAGCGGGGAAGTCCGGTGCAGGGGGCGACGGTGCGCTCCCGCCGCTCCCGGGACTGGCAGAGGTGTGCTCCTACGCTGCGGGAAAGCAGCGCCGCCCGCGCCCCGACGGGAGGGCTCCCTCAGCAGAGCACTCTGTGCCCACCGCCTTCCCGCTCCCGCACCGCCGGGGCGCGCCCCGCCGCTCTCCCGACGCCTGTTCCTCCGCAACCTGTTGGGCGGCCGCGGGAAGGAGGGAAGGAGGGAAGGAGGGAAGGAGGGAAGGAGGGAAGGAGGGAGGGGGAGCCCTGCCCCGCTCGTAACTTGCATGATTGGCACGCAGCTCTGCCCAATCGCGCATGGCGGCTTCTCCCCCCGCGGAAGTCCATTGGCTGCTGGGAGGCGGGGGCGGGGCTCGCCGGGCCGCGGGGCTCCCCTCCGGAGCGGAGCGCGGCGCGCTCAGAGCGCAGCGTGTGCGGGGAGCGAGCGGCGCCNGGGTGCGGAGCCGCCGCCAGGCAGCAGCGCCGCGGTCTCCTCGCCGTGGTCGCCGGAGGCGGCCCCCGTGGTGGTGGCCAACCGCGGGCTGCGGGTGCCCCTGGGCCGCTCCGCCTGGCTGGACCCCGCGCGGGACCTGGTGCTGCAGGTGCAGCCGGGTGACCGGTGCCATCTCACCGTGCTGGACGAAGACCCGCTGTGGCAGCGCCCGGGACGCCTGAGTCCCCGGCGCTTCCCCTGCGACTTCGGAGCCCGCGAGGTGCAGTACTCGCACCTGGGCGGCCGCAGCCCCGCCCGGGACCGCGTCCGCCTGCAGCTGCGCTACGACTCGCCGAGCCGCGCCCTGGTGCTGCCCCTGGTGCTGGAGGTGGAGGTGCTCTTCACCCAGCTGGAGATCGTCACCCGCAACCTGCCCCTCACCGTGGAGCGCCTGCGGGGCACCAGCAACCCGCTGGACGCCCGCATCCTGGAGTTCGCCTTCGAGCCGGGCCGGCAGCGCTGCCGGGTGGGGCTGCTGCCGCTGCTGGCCGGGCTACCCCGCTACGGAGAGATCCTCAATTACCCGCCGGCGGCGACGGGCGGGGCCGGGGAAGCGGCGGGGGGCGGCCCGATGCCGTCCGTGATGTGGGACTGCGAGGAGTTCCTGCGCCTGGGGCTGCGCTACCGGCACACGGCCGCCGGCGGCTCCCCGAACCGCGACCTGGTGCCGCTGGTGGCCGAGCTGCGGGAGGCGGCGGGCGGTGGGGCACTGCTGAAGCGCGAGTACTTCCAGGTGCTAGTGCGGATCCGCGCCGGGACTGAGAACGTGGCCCCCAAACCCAGCTTCCTGGCCATGCTAATGATGGAGGTGGACCAGTTTGTGCTCACCGCCCTCACACCTGACATGCTGTCAGCTGAGGATGCAGAGTCACCACCCGATCTACTACTCTTCAACATCACCTCTCCCTTTGGTCCTGGCCAAGGCCACATGGTCAGCACAGACGACCGGAGCTTGCCTGTTACCTCTTTCAGCCAGCGGGATGTGCGGGAGCTGCGCATTGCCTATCAGCCCCCCGTGGAGGACTCCGATCGGGAGCGGCTCTTTGAGCTTGAACTGGAAGTGTTGGACCCAGAGGGTGCTGCCTCAGAGCCCTTTGCCTTTGTGATTGTGGTGAAGCCCATGAACACCCTGGCACCTGTGGTGACCCGCAACACTGGTCTCGTGCTCTATGAGGGGCAGTCGAGGCCCCTCTCAGGCCCAGGTCCTAGCCCCAACCTGGTGGTCAGTGATGAGGATGACCTCGAGCAGGTGCGGGTGAGTGTGGTGGCAGGGCTGAGGCATGGCCACCTCACTCTCCTGGAGGACACCCCAGGACCTGCTGCCCCTCGTAAACACTTTACAGTGGCTGAGCTGGCAGCAGGCCGAGTCATTTACCAGCACGACGGCAGCGAGTCTCCACTCAGTGACAACCTTATCCTGCGGCTGGAAGATGGTGGCTCTCGCCACCGCGTTGAGTTCCTTTTCCCCATTACCCTGGTGCCCACTGATGACCAGCCACCCCTACTTAATGCTAACACAGGGCTTGCCATGGCTGAGGGTGAAACAGTGCCCATCACTACCCGTGCTCTCAGTGCCACTGACATTGACTCGCAGGATGCTATCCTGCTCTTCACAGTGGAGTCTGGCCCCACAGCTGGGCAGCTCCTGCTCCGTCAAGCACAACCACCTCCTGGCTGGGAAGAGGAGGAAGAAGAGGAGGGCTTTTCTTGGAGGAAGGTGTCAGGTGTAGCAGGGAGCTCCCTCATCTATGAAAAGCCAGTGAGAGAGTGGCTGCAACAGGACATTGTGGAAGGACGTCTCTTTTACCACCACTTTGGGGCTCACAGCCCTGGCCCTGGGGTTGTGCTAGACCAGTTCATTTTTAGAGTCCAGGATGACAACGACCCACCCAACCGCTCTGGACCACAGACTTTTGTGATCAGGGTACATCCTGTAGACAGATTAGCCCCAGAGCTCCATAGTAGCAGCAGCCTGCATTTAATAGTTGCAGAGCAGCAGGTGACCCCCCTGCGGAGGAAGCACTTGTGTTACACAGATCAGGACTCAGGGGACCGTGAACTTCGCTACACAGTAACCCAGCCCCCCACGGACACTGACTCCAACCACCCTCCCGGCGCATATGGAGCGCGCCTGGGATCCCTCGTGCTGACTGAGGATCACTCTGTGGAAGTTACGCGCTTCACCCAAGCCCAGATCAACCATCACAAGATCTCCTACCGTCCCCCACAGGAAGAGCTGGGGGTGGCCCCTCATTTGATTCAGTTTCAGTATCAAGTGCAAGATGCAGCTGGCAATGCAGCCAAAGGGACTTTCACCATCTACCTGCAGCCTGTGGATAACCAGCCTCCCGAAATCACTAATACTGGCTTCGCTTTGCCCGAGGGAGGCAGCCATGTCCTTAGTCCAGCTGAGCTGGATGCCAGTGACACGGACACTGAACTTGCCCGTCTCAGATTTATCCTGACCCAGGCTCCTCGGTATGGCCAGCTGCAGCTCTCTGGGTACAGTCTGGTTCCAGGAGGTATCTTTGGCCTGGAGGATATCAGACAAGGGAGGGTGGTGTATGTGCACGGTGGAGCTGAGACCAACAGTGATACCTGCAGGCTTGATGTGAGTGATGGGGTTCATTTTGTGCCCATCACACTGAAAATGAGTGTGCACCCAGTTGATGATGAGGTTCCTGCACTACGATTACCCCCAGGCACTCTTGGTTCCTACCTAGATGTGCTGGAGAACGGTGCTGCTGAAATCACTGCTAATGTCATTCAGGGCATGGATGAGGATACAGATGACTTTATGTTGACCTTCATTGTAGAGGATCCTCCTCAGCATGGGAGCATCCTGGTTCAAGGGGTGCCTGCAGAGAGATTTTCCCAGAGAGATCTTCTGGATGGTGCTGTGTCATATGCTCACACTGGTGGCGAAATAGGCCTTCTGCCCAAGGAGGATGCTTTCAACCTTACCTTGTCTGACCTCTCTGAGAAGTGGCATGTCAGGGGCAATGTTGTTCAAGGAGTTTCAGTCTTGGTGACCATTCTTCCTGTTGACAGTCAAGCTCCAGAGATTTTTGTGGGGGAGCAGTTCATGGTGACGGAAGGTGACAAACGGGTCATTACTCTTGCTCACCTCAGGGCTGAAGATGTGGATACTCCTAGTGATGATATACTATGCACAATTGTTGCTCAGCCCACATCTGGGTATGTAGAGAACATCTCTCCTGCCCCAGGATCTGAAAAATCCAGGGCAGGTGTAGCTGTAAGTGCTTTTACCTTGAAGGACCTCCGTCAAGGGCATATTTTTTATGTCCAGAGTATACATAAGGGTGTAGAGCCTGTTGAAGACAGATTTGCTTTGCGCTGTTCTGATGGCATTAACTTTTCCCCGAGGCACTTCTTCCCCATTGTTATTGTGCCGATCAACGACGAAGAGCCTGAAATCTTCCTGCGAGAGTTTGTTGTGATGGAAGGCATGAGCCTGGTCATTGATACCCCTATCCTCAATGCAATTGATGCAGATGTCCCTGCTGATGAGTTGACGTTCACAATCACCAGGCTTCCCAGGCACGGCCACGTTGTGAACCAGCTGGTCAATGGAACTGTCCTGGTGGAGAGCTTCACCTTGGATCAGATAACAGAGAGCTCCAACATTCTCTATGAACATGATGACTCCGAGACAAGGGCGGACAGTTTTGAGGTGCAACTCACAGATGGTAAACACACCATTAGGAAAATGGTACCCATCATGGTTATTCCTGTAGATGATGAGACACCCAGAATGGCCATCAATGATGGTTTGGAGATTGAAATAGGGGAAACCAGAACTATTAATAATAGAATATTGAAGGCTACTGATCTTGATTCTGAAGACAAAACCTTGACATACATTATAAGTTACGGGCCAGGACAAGGCCTCTTACAGAGAATAAAGCCTTCAGGTGGAGTTGAAAATATCACCCTGGGAATGAATTTCACCCAAGATGAAGTGGATAGAAATTTGATTCGATATGTGCATTTTGGCCAACAAGGAGTTCGTGATCTTATCAAGTTTGACGTGACAGATGGAATAAATCCTCTCATTGACCGCTACTTTTATGTGACCATAGACAGCATTGACATTGTCTTCCCAGATGTCATCAGCAAAGGAGTTTCTCTGAAGGAAGGAGGGAAGGTAACCCTTACTACTGATTTGCTTAGTACCAGTGACCTGAATAGTCCAGATGAGAACTTAGTTTTCACCATTACCAGACCACCTGTTCGTGGTCATCTTGAATGCACGGATCAGCCTGGGGTACCCATCTCCACTTTCACTCAACTCCTGTTAGCAGGCAATAAAGTCTATTACATTCATACTTCAGAAGACGAGGTGAAAATGGACAGCTTTGAGTTTGAGGTGACTGATGGCTATAACCCTGTGTTTCGTACTTTCAGAATTTCTATCAGTGATGTGGACAATAAGAAACCTGTTGTCACAATCCATAACCTGGTGGTGAGTGAAAATGAGTACAAACTGATAACCCCATTTGAACTGACTGCAGAAGACAGAGATACACCTGATGCACTGCTAAAATTTGTCATCACTCAAATACCAGTTCATGGCCAGATCATGTTCAATAACTCCAAACCAGTCGCCACCTTCACTAAAGAAGATCTGAACGAAAACCTAATCAGCTACAAACATGATGGCTCAGAATCAGCTGAGGACAGTTTTTCTTTCACTGTTACAGATGGCACTCATACTGATTTCTATGTTTTCCCCAACACTGTGTTTGAAACAAGGAAACCTCAGACTATGAAGATTCGAATAATGGCTGTGGACAACAGTGTACCTCAAGTTGTAATAAATAAGGGTGCTCAGACTCTCCGTGTTCTGGCCACAGGTCACATCGGGTTTTTGATTACCAACAAAGTGCTCAAAGTGGAAGATAGGGACAGTTTACATGTTACTCTTAAGATCAGAATCACAGAGGGTCCACGCCATGGCTTCCTGATTCACCTGGGGAAAGGCAACCATAGCATCAGCCAGTTCACCCAAGGTACTACAATACTTCATGTGCTTCCTTTAGATCACTATAAACATTATTTTTCATGTTAAACTCTTTAATAATTGATGGGAAAAGCTTTCCAACAATGAGCTAATTTATAACGGCTTCATCATTTTTTACATCTGTTTATTTTTTTATTACATCCATTACAGCTTTAAACAGGAAATGTGGTCTGCTAGGTAAACACTGATTAAAGGAGCTTAATTTCTTTGGAGAGCTTAGTCCAAATAACTGTGATTTGCACTTTCTGTCATAGTGATAAAGGTTTGGATAACAGAATTGGGCTGTACATCTTGAGAGACAGTGCTTTCTTTAACCGGTTTTATGTAGAAAATGCTACGGGAGTGGCCAAGCTATTATTAACTAGTGGTTAGGGTATCGGTTGCTGTGCAGTCTGAGCACACCTAACTAAAAGCAAAATCATTTCCCCGCCAGTGGGGTATAATATGAGTGCATTTGTTGCCTTAATTACGCAAATCTTTACCACAAAGTGTTTGTG
The DNA here is from genome assembly GCA_013390105.1 of Tichodroma muraria. Taxonomy (NCBI): domain Eukaryota; kingdom Metazoa; phylum Chordata; class Aves; order Passeriformes; family Sittidae; genus Tichodroma; species Tichodroma muraria. The sequence continues at coordinate 1,226 of WAAG01055527.1, read as the reverse complement.
GTAAATTAAAAAGTAATGTAAACATTTTAAAATTATGTTAGTGGTACTTACTTTTTACATGGAACTAAAAGATTCGGTGATATAAATTGGGCAAAAACCACATATGTCATATATTCTGAAATAAAGCCTCAACCCAAGGCTGTGAAGTAACTTTAATTGAAATGGGAGCATTAGCCATTCTCTGGAGAATTCTCCATGTTACTTTGCAATGACTTAATGGCTAGTTAACTAACAACGAAATTAGTTTTTTTTGCAGCCTTCTGCAGCTGTGGAATGAGCAAACATTACCAACAGCATGGACACTCGGAGTTAAAGGGGCCCGGCCATGCTGGGCCGTGTAGGTGGAAAGGCTTGAGGTGAACACTTGCAGTTGGCTGTGTTTCATTTCACAGAGATCATACTGGTGCATATCCATGTTACAGCTGTGGTGGTGGCAGTGTTCTTGTCAGATGTACCAAATCTTTCAAATAGGCCTGATGAACTTTGCAATGGCTGAAGTGTCTTAAGTTTTGCAGTGCTAGTGCAAAAAAGAGTATGAGAAGAGACCAAACTGTCCAACCTTTGGGGACCACCACAGTTCCTTAAATGTAAGGCTTCAGTAGTGAACTGCGAGTAACATTGAGAGTGTTGTCAGAATAACTGAGAAAGAAAAGAGGGAGTGCAAATAAGATTATCACTTGGTGGATTTTCTCTTACATTGAAGAATGTGGAATTATTGAACACACCTTCTTTGAAAGCAGAGGAACAGTGATATCCCATTTTTTTTTGAGGAAGGGGAGCACTTGGGAGAGTTACGTATTCCCTCCTGTGCCATGTGGCTGGGCGTACATTTGTCTGGTGACCAAAATGAAGTTGCTGCTTGGCTTTGAATTGGCCATCCAACCATATGGCATGAAGGCTATCTTAATATCCTGGGGCTGCCCAAGCTGGGTAAGAAGCATGCAGCCCTTAGGAAATATTGGTTTTAAAGCTAGTGAGGGTCCCCAGAAAGTGCTGTAACTTCACAGGTTCCCTGACATTACTAGCACGTGCACTACTGNNTACACATTTCTTCAATAATATTGTCCTTTGAGAAGGTCATGCTTATGCTACACTGAGACAAATAATTGTCTAATGTTCATGTCAGAAATAAACCCATAATTAATATGACAAAAGACCCTCTTCCTCTCTCTTTAGGCCTCTTATCCTGTCATGTGCCACCTCCTTCAAAATGATGAATAGTTCTA
>WAAG01055496.1:5258-23799 GCA_013390105.1 Tichodroma muraria | reverse complement strand
AAGCCATACTAAAGCAAAGCACTGGGGAGACAGTGAACTGCCAGATCTGTGTGCAAAAGTGAACAGCCTGTACAGGAAAGCTCTTTTCCATGATGCTAACTGAAGCTTTGCCAGAGGTGAGATTTCTAAGCAGGGATGGTTTTCATCCTGAAAGTAAGGCCACCTTACTGAAGTAAGGCCACCCTCAAAAGACTCAAATAAAAGAATGACATCCAAGCATTACACTGAAACCAGCTAATAGACCAGCCTAACTCTTTTAAAAGAAAATTCAACAAAATCTAACCACCTGCTAGGTTAAGCCAGTTTCTATTGAAAGACCAGTAACTCCAGTGTGGCTCTTGATGAGAGGAACACAACTGACCGCAGGCGGTTGGATTATCATCTTTAGAAATTGGTGGTTAAAGATCCTGAAATACCACAGGATTAAGAGCAGAGCAGACAGAACCTCAGGTGATCAAATGCTGCTGTCAAACATACATAGTCTAATATTCCTTTCTATCAAACCCAAAGTACGCATAAAATAGTGGAAATCTGCTCTTTTTCTTTTCAAACTCATACTTCTCTACAGTATTTTCAGAATTCCTCAAGACTGATAATAGCAGGAAAATAACTTGATTAGTAGTTAATATCTTTATGCTGTTTTACAGCCTTGTTCCACTTAAACATTTGTCAGTATGGCATATGTATTAAACAAATTATTTTGGTGATGTCTTTTAAATCTGCCTAGAATCACATGAAAAATTAACGTGGAAATACAGAGATCTGCATCTTCTGCAGAAATTTACATTTCCAATGAAGATCCTATGAGCTGTATTAGTAAAGAGTCTTGTAGGACTACAGAGCAAACTAAAAGGTGATGTATTCCCAGATTATTTATAACATCTATACATATCTATACAGAGAGAACCATTTTTCTTTTTGCATCAGTAATGGAAAGTACCCTAGTTATCTTCTCCTATTACATAAATCTGGAATTCCCACTAATTTCTAATTTGATGCATGCAATATCATATTGAAAAAAACCCCTCCTGTCTGCAAGACCAAGGGACTCAGCTGCCATAAGAAACCTCTTACGCTTTGCAAAGTAGCTCAAACCATGCTTGGATAGCACTTGTATATTGGAGCAATAACACTGAAGTCTATATAATGGCTCCTGCGGCTAATTCTGTGACAACAGAGAAATCCAAAATTTGTTATTAAGCAACCCGTTCTTAGACATAAATTAAATGTGCCTTGGTTAATTATGTCCTCTCTTTCTCATGTACATGGGGAAAAATCCAAGAAATAAAGAACTGAATTGTAAAAACTGTAAATAAGACTTTTCTTTTTAAATATATACAGTAACTAAGCAGTATCCTTTCTGGCCATAATATCAAGACTTGTGCCAACACACTGCAGAGTTAAAATAAATATAAAACATTACAGTCAGAATTAAAGAGCTAAGCATTCACAGCAGGGTTTGATGTCAACCTATCATGATCTAAAACATACACATCTACTTCTGCTGAGTCAATGTAGTTTTAAAAATAATGGATTTTTTTTTTAAAAAAAAGGCTCCTTATATCTTCAAGGCTGTTAAGGTTAGTGTGGACTATTTATAGGCATCAGTGAAAAGGAGGAAATCTTACTTTGCTCTCCTACTGTTTGCCGCTGGTAAGAATAGCTTGCAGGTTTTCTGCAAAATCTCTGTCATCTCTTGACAAAACTGGAATTATCAACAGGGGACAATTGCATGGCAGCAAGATAAATCAGTGACATTACAGAATGACTTGGAAGGATGAAACAATTTGATTGACTGTGCTGCTGGACTATAGCAGCCAACTTAGCTACAAGTATGCACTTTCGTTTCCTTTCCCCCTTGCATCCTGAGAGCAAAGCAAGTAACAAGCTGTTATCCCTGGTGGAACAGTCTTTTTTGTATATCATAATCAAAATTGTTACTTGTTTTGCGACTGACTCACACAGAGCTCTCTGACATCTTTCATTTTCTTTAGGAGGAGATGCCTTTGGACTGACTTCATGGTGCAATTTGACCACTTCAGCCCAGGAGGAATTCAACCCCTTAGTTCTGGGGGCCAGCCTAAAACTGATAAGAGTTCTAACACTTGTTTCAACATGGCCAAGGTTCTCCTTTCTGGACTGGTGTTCTTTTTAAGCAGCTCTGAGTTCGCACCCTGACCATGATCATGTAAGCGATGGATAACGCTGAAGTGACTGGAATTTTGAAGCAGGACCACTGTGCTCTGCCCTGAAAGCGACCCACAACCTGCCATGTTCACTTTTTACGGGTACTCTGTGGCACTGGCAACATGTAGATGCTCCAAATGGGCTGTGGCATGAGAAATGCACAATACCCTTGCTAGGTTAAATGGTTTGCCAGCAGCAGTGATGCAGAGGCAGTGATGAGAACACCAGTTCGAGGGCATGATCTGAAAGGATCAGGATTCAGGCCCAGGTGTCTGCCTGTGACGGAGATCATGACGAAATGCACACATTTCTTCACAACCACAAGAACCACACACTGACTATCTGCTGCAAACTTCAATAGCCTCTGGGATTTTGGTGCAATAAACCCCTTAAATCATAGTTCAGGCAAACTTCTGGAACAATCAGCAAATGAGCTCTGGTGTTTAAGTTGAAAGTCACAGAATTATCTGTGGGGCTTTCCTATACTTTTCATATTACAAATCTGTCATTCAACTCTCCGACCGAAAAAACTCCAAATTTCATCCAATTACTAGCATCCAACAACAGTTAACAAAATTAGAAAGGTGTATCTTTCATTATTTGTTGAAACCTGACAAAAAGTCCTTTGAAAACCAAAAAAATCTGACACAATCCAGCATTTGTTTATCTTACCAGGTCAATGATAAATATAATGGTCAGAACTGTACACCTGAAACATGTGATATTTACTCCACCAAAGCCATTTTTAGTCAGAAGTTTCTTGTGTACACCTTAAATATGTAATACAAATTCAAAGCCTTGAAATCCACTGGGCTAGAACCTTTAGCAATGAAAATTGTTATTGGGATTGGTGCAAAGTTCATTCTGGAGTAGATGCACATGACTGTAGAATGATGGAACTCTTTCATACAGAGGTGAACTGATACATAATTTCATGCATGGAAAAGCAGATTTTATTTCAAGATTCACTTGTACCTTTTCAGTACAATTAGAAATGAGCGTAATTCCACTTGCCATTGAAAATGGAACTTACGACATTCTAAGCATAATGGCAAAACACTGTTTTGCTGTTGAATAGCGGATTTTAAAAGGTAAGCTGGGAAGCGAGAACAAAGGAATTTACTTGTGAAACTGCAGTGAATAGACTTTCCACTCTTTTATTAAATATTTAACTGGGTTATAGTAGCATTTAAAGGCAGAAAAATTCAAGACCAGCTATTAACGTATAAGTATAACCCAGCTTCTCTCTGCAGCTACAAAACATCAGAGGTGTTCCTAACTCATGCCTTTGCTTATTTACTACTCTGTGCACCACAGCAACTGGCCCTGTAAAAGGGAGAGGTTTCACGGACATTCTGTATCTCTTTGCAGCTGTAGCTATTCCTAAGCATGACCCTGAGAGTTTGAACAGACAACACTCTCACGTCAGGGAGGCTCCCCTTTCTGAAAGCTGAGAGGAGCTTCTGTTGGCCAAGTGGCTTAATTCCAGCCTCCAGAGGTGAGTATGGGGACGGGGAGAGGAGAAGGTCCCTTGTGAGGACACAGTGGGGATCAGGAGAGAAACCTGGTTGATCCACAGCCCTTCCCTTTCCTGCGGCTAGGGCCACAGATACATTTTAACCCCTTTTGTTGAACACAGGAACTGAGAGGCAATTTCCTCGCAGGACAAGGATCTTCCACACACAGTGCTCCTCAGCACCGTGCTGAATTATCTGATGCGGAGGTGATAACCTTGTGCTGCTGCCAAAAACTGGGACATGCTTCCCTTGCAGGGCATTCAAAGCTCTAGCTCCAGCACGTTCTGGCACATCCCAGCTGGCTGAAAGCCAAGGGCTCTGCTAAGTCTGGTTGTGCTGAGGCAAGGGAGCAACGCAGCAAAACGCACACCTTGACTCTGCTGCGCCTTTTGCTGACAATCCATCCACGCGGAGGAAGGACAAGCTCTGCAAAGCCTTTCTGGTGCTTTCACACAGGACGCAGGAAATAGGAGCAGACAGAGCCGCATTTCTCAGTCTGCAGATACCTACTAGCCAATCCTTCGGGATGTGTCTACCGGAGCTGGGATAAATCTGTGACAACTTACACCTTTGCAAGGAAAAGGGTGGAAACCGAGAAAGACACCACACCCTTACAGGGGGCTGCAAAGGTAGAATGAAATAACACCATCCTTTGCAGCAGCTTCTGTTAGGCACCAGGAAGAAACCCCAATCTAAAGTTAGAACCTTATTAACTTCCATGGCAAAGCACTTGCAGAGCTGTACTTGTAGGGATCTAGAAAATCTATTCTTGTTTATGTTTTCAAGTCTGATTAATTAACTTGGTGAAGCTGACAAATAAAGAAACATGCTGAAGCTATCCTGAAAGTCTTCTCCACTTCCAAGATCTGTGGGTTCATGCTTTTCATAAATGTGAACTCATTCAAATCTTTTCACAATTTCCCTCACTTTTTTTTTATACATCCATTTCTTTCTCACAGGTGTCAGAATACAATGACAGCTTTGATCTTACTGGAGATAACCATATGTGGGTAGATTCTCTTTCTTGAAATGCAGACTGGGAGTGGATCCAGAGGTCAAGCCAGAAGGTTACCTCTATTTGAAAACCACACCTAACGAAAATCCCTTTGTGTGGCTTCTAATATGCCTGTGGATGTGAGTCTTGAAATACCTAGCTGTGAATGCTGCTCTCTGTATCACAATGTTCCAAGTCTTAAGAAAACTGAAGTTCAAAGAGAAGGGAAGACTAAGAGAGTTGGGTTTGTAGCTATGGAACAAGCACTTTCTTTGCCACATCAAAAGCTCTGATAAAAGCAGACCAGAGATCCAGGATAAGAGCATATTATTTGATGTATTAATTTGACAGTGGGCTAGCATTAGTAAGAAAATCTCCTTTTTCACCCCATTACAAGATTGCTTTTGTGCATTACAGAGGAGTTTAAAAGGCCCAAGATAGAGCTAATCAAAGTTCTAGTTTAAATGAAGGTCATACGTGTCCTCTGAGGTCTGATTTTCACATGCTTTATTGAAACCACTGAATTCCTAGGTAGCAAAACCTGCTAGAATTTTGTGAAGACCACAAAAAACGGATCTGTGCTCTGCAGACTTTTGAAAATGCTGACAGTTTATTGCAACATGTATGGATTCTGCAAGTTATCAAACCAAGGATGCATAACTGAATGAATATTTTCCTATTCAGAGTGAAGTCATGACCCTTGCTCTACTGAAAATTTAATTTGGGTGAGGTATGTATGCAGATGATGCTACACTGGGAAGTGTAAGTATGGAAGACAAAACACTTTTAAGTTACATGGCCTCTGATAAAGAACTTAAAATTTAATCTCTCTGACACAAAGTCAATGTGTCATAATTCCCTTCATTATGCTTCTCCTCACAGAGGCATATATCCAAGGGGGGGCTGTAGTTCCTAGTGATGGGGAATGTGGGGTGTGTGAGAATTTTCTTTACAGAGGCTCCAAGAGAAGGAAGTACCAGCAATACGATCTCAAGAAAAAGGGAGTTAATAAAAACTTCTGCTTGTGGCCATCAACGCTGCAATCCCCACTTTTCCTTTCTGAAGAAGCAGCACGTGGAGGGCGGGGGTATGATTTCATTAAAGTATTCTAGTTTTCTGGGAGATATCAGGAAGTCAAAACGTAGAAAGAATGTACAGGTTTTTTCTTTAACATTATTGCATCTGAGAACAGTAAAAAACAGTAGTTTGTAGCTGCGGGGTTTTGAAGAGACAAAATAAGTGAGATCCATAAAAGCAGCACACTTGGATGGGGAAAGATGTGCTTCCAGAAGCCTGTGCTGGGCTGAACTCTAGCTTCAAATAATAATATCCATGAGATAGTGGCACACGATTCCTCTTTATGAGAGTAGTCCTGAACTCCTGCCAAAAATCCCTCTATATGCCACTTAGTGCTTCAAGACAAGAATAATGACAGGTCTGTGAAATCTGCTGGAATTGACAGTTCTTATTGTTCTGAAAAGTTTTTGTGACGCACAGGAATTTTCAGATTAGCACTGCACAATGTTGAACAAAATGGGTGTCAAGCAAATCAATGGGCTTTTCACAACTCACGAGTCTTTGTTTTACTGCTGTTCCATTTTTATTCTGTGCTTGGTGTTGCTTTGTTGTGTGCATGTGCCATTGGAGATGTGAGTGTCCATGTACTGAACAGGGAGCCAGAGCTTTCCATGGCATGATGTTCCATGTAAGCCAGGGCTTAGCATGGAGAAACTTTTCCTAAAAAAAGTAGGGTTTTTTTTTCAGACACAAAAATAAGGAACTGTTTATATTTGTGTGGTTAGTCTCATTTGGAGTTACAACTGTCTTCAATTCATTTGGAGGTGAACATATCGAGCCACCTCTTTTACAGCTGTGTGTAAAAATTTGTACCTACTCTTTTGAATAATGGGGTGAAAGCCATGTACAACTGAGACAAAACAGAAGACTGGTGGTTCTAGCATCTGTCTATCTAGAACATGAAGGATGACCAGGGTTTTTGTAACTGAAGGAGGGTTAAGATCCAGGGAAATAATGCTATATTCAAATTTAATATCTCCCAACACATGCAAAGTTCAGATCAGAATTTCTGCTCTATGCTTCCAGTATAGACTGACATATGGGTTTAAGGCTCTACAAGCAGATAAAAGATAACCCATTAAACTTAAAGCCCATAGAAACAAAACAAAACCTGTGAAATGCCTATTCCACTTAAATTTTCAATTTACTGTCATTGAGGCAAATAGAAAGAAAAGAAAAACCTGCTGCCTTTGTGAAAATCTCACTCTTCCAAGAAAAATATAAGCATAAGACTGAAGATCAGATCAATGCCTGGTGGCATCTCATGTAAGTCAGTGGAGCTATGCCAATTTGGTCTGGCACCAAGCATTTTAGAAGACATATGAGCCCATCAAACCAAGTGTTTTCCAATGCAACCAATTAAAGTTACCCCAAGATAGCAGTTTTTTCAGCTTCTGCATCCTCCCAACTGCTGCCAGCATGCCACAGCTCTCACTGAAGCCTACTCACTCCTCTGTTGCTGGAACTCTTATAGCCTGGGAATTTGAAATGCCTCTCCCACGTAGATCATCCCCAAGCACTAACGATGAGCAACAGTTCTCTGCACCATCAGGTCAAAAATCTAATGCAAGCACAGCTCTGACTGCAACACGAGTTTTTCCACCTCAGGCACCACTGTGGTTTGAAGCCCTCAGACAGACTGATCTAGTGCTTAGCAGTTATAGGCTGTCTCCCTCCCTCCCTCCCTCCCTCCTCCCTCTCCAGCCCCCTCCTTTTATCTGCTAATGCACAAGGATAGACAAGCAAAAAAATCCCTTCAAACAAGGTTATGGGAGAGGAACTCTATCCCATACAGTATTTGCCTAACACTGGTGACTAAACTTGAGAGGTTTATGTTGTTTGAACTATATCCCTGGAGTGCTAACACGAATTAAAATATCATCTTAAGAGTCACAGTGACCTTAAAAGACAATGTTCTCCTATGATTTCATATCAGCAATCAGAAAATAAAGCAGAAGGCAATAGGTATGGAATTAAAAACTCTCCAAGGTGCAATTAAGCTTCATTTTGATGCATCCCAAAGGCGTTCAAAATGACCAGCCTGGAGCCAGGAAAAACCCGTGCCCAGCTGTGCAAGGGTCAAAGCTTCCTCACAGATTTTTATGGAGTGTCTTAGCCTAGATCAAAGCATCCACCTTCAAGATGGGGAGTGGGCACATCTCTTTGCCTAGACTGCTGTACGCAATGGGATTTTCAGCTACACCAGTGCTAAGTAAATACAAATGAATATTACAAGACCCTGGGGAAGGTGACATAGCAGCAAAATACCTTCCTCATAAAGAAAAAAAAAAAATCATTCTTGGCACTTTCAGCACTGCTGAACAAAAATAAGTATTGCAATAAGATCTAACAGTTATTTCTTTTTTGCATACCTTAGAAAAAGGCATTTTTTTCTAAGCCCAGTGCCACAGGATGCCTGGGGCCATCATTTCAATAAAAGGTGACCCAAACACCCCTGGGAAATACAGGGAAGAGTGACTTATATCTGTGTCTTCAGAAAAAGCAATAACTCAAGCTTAATAAGGGGTCCCTCCCGCATTTGTGATACATCGGGTTAAACACTCAAAACTACACAGAGAAGCTTTACACACACCAACAGACACTCTCCCTGTATTGATGCACTGAATTATATGTTCTGGATTTCTTTGGTTTTTAAAATTTATATTGATCCAGCAGTTCTTCCAAACACTGACATTTCTTTTTTTGGCATCAACTCTGAGGCAACGCTGATTCTTTTAACTGGAGGGATAAGCTCCACGTACTTACCTTCCTGTCACAACTTACAAGGCAAAAGCAAAATTGACCAGTTAAACCATATCTAAAAAAATTACACCCTCAGCCTGAGATTCCCAGGCAGCAATGTGACTTCTCAGCAGTTCCTAACGCTGGGAAATGAAGCTGTGTGTTAAGTTCTAAAATGAACACAAGACACAAAAAATGGATCCCTAAAATGCAGCCAGCTTCATATGATGTTTGCACCTAGTTTGGTTACCATAAAATACCTGATACACTTCACCAGCTCAGGAAAAGGGTGAAAATACAAGAAGTTTTTTTCACAGTCTTTTTCTTCCTACGTCTGCCATTTCTCCTATGTATTTTCACAAACCAGATGAAAGATGACTACAGTCTCTGAGAGAGTTAAGCAGAGACAACCATGAGCTCTGTGCAGCAAAGCTCACTGTCATGATAAAACATGAACAATGCTGAGCTGAATTCATGGCTGGTGTAACTGAAGTAACCCCAGAGGGCTGCAGAGGGACAGATTTGCACACACACTTCCCTCCCCTTTCTAAATACACTGTTTCTGCTTTACAGAATCAAAAGCAGGGTCCCAACAGGCAGAGGAACCAACTTCTAACACATGCCCCACAATGGTGAAAAAGGAAACTCTCCACACTTTTCATGTACTCACAGGTTTCATAAACAAATAGGAAAGATTTTGAATTAAGCTTATTTTAAAAAGCCTTCAAAGAAGAAGAAACCAGTTTGAAAGAAAGAGAAAAGGTACATGAAGGGTAGGAAAAGCAATGACTTTTCTTGCGCTGCACACAGTGATGAATGATGAGCAACTCGTGTTTTCCTGGCTCAGGGTCTGAACTGGCATTTGACAAACCACTGTAATAACATACCTGTTATTATTATACTGACACCACAAATACTGGTGACTTCATGTGGGCACCTCAGACTTTTGTGCCTGCAATATTCCTCTCCATGTGGTTTGCTTTCCTTTTCAAACACGAGTGATCTGAAATACCCTGAAGAACACAACATCCTTCCACAGACCAAGCTTAATTAGGCTAAAAAAACACCCAAGGCAATGCAAACAGCTAACTAGTTCGTCCGATGCCCGAGACCATTTGGAAGAACACGTCCCGCTACACGCGGAACAAAACCGAGGAAGCCTTCGCGCTATTTACAGTCGCTACTAATTCGCTTTTGCCATCCCTCGATACCATTAATTGCTCCATGCCCGGGCTGAAATAGCAGGATAAAGTGCACGGATCTACTTACAGAGGTCTCGTAGCTCCATCGTTCCCGATGACAAATTCACCTCCCACACGGCAGCGAGCGAATGACTTAATGCTGCCTTTCGCGGGCGGCACCGTGCGCACGGGCAGCGGCGGGCGCTCCGCGGCTCCGAGGCTCTCGGCGGGGACCCGCGCCCGGCGCAGCCATNATTGGCACGGAGGGGCGGCGGCAGCCAATGGCAGCCCACTCCCGCGGCAGGGAAACTCCTGCCCGCTTATTTAGCATCTCGGCAGACCGTATTTCCGAGGAAGAGCGCCGCTTCCCTCGCATCCTGCCATCGCACGGCGGGGATGAGCAGACCAGAGATCCCCGTCCCCGGGGCTCCCCCTCCCCGCCCGCTCGTTCTGTCCCAAAGCCCGGCGCTCGCCCAGAGGAAGCGCTGATGGGGACCCGGCACCCGCGTCCACCTTGGCGGGGGCCGCGGGGGAGCGCGCCGGAGCTCCACAATTACTCGCTCCATCGCCATGGAAACAGCCTGGATGCGGCGGGCTGGATTTGTGTAGCACATCTGCTGCCAGGCTCATAATCAACTGCAATCTCATCTTTTTTCCCCCTGCTCTGGCTGCTTTATTTGATTGCGAGTTTGCTCTCTCTTTTCATACATGCTGGGAAAGTACACGCAGACAGAGCTGTGTACGTGTTTACCTTCTGCCTGTGCAAACACGCCCCGACACACGTATGTGTGTGCACATACCCCAGGAGTATTCCCTTGTATTCATGCACGCATATGCTAAGGAGGTACGCTCTCTGTGTGCCCAAATCACACAGTCATAGAATAGTTAAAAGATCGATCACCTAGCTCCAACCCCCCTACCATGGGCAGGGACAGCTGTTACGTGTGCTGGTTGCTTAAAGTTCCATCCAGCCTGGCCTTGAACACTGCCAGGGATGGGGCATCCATCTGGCAGTCTGTCCCAGCGCCTCATTACCCTCACAGTAAAGAATTTCTTCCTAATACCTAATCTAAACTAATCCCCTTTCACTTCAAGGCCATTGTACCTTGTCCTGTCACTCCATGCCCTTGTAAGAAGTCCCTCTCCAGCTAAGGGAAGTGCTCTAAGGTCTCCCTGGAGCCATCCCTTCTCCTGGCTGAACAACCACAACTCTCTCAAACCTGTTTTCATAGGAGAGGTGCTCCAGCCTTCTGATAATCTTCCCTCTTTTAGACTTGCTCCAGATAATCTTCCCTCTTTTAGACTCGCTCCAGCAAATAATACACCTTAGTCACATTTCAAGTTTAGGTAACTGACCAGCAGAAGACAAGACTACTGTCCAAATACTGTAGTTTGCTTTCCAGTTCCATATATTGTATCTCTCAAAAACAAGGTGAAAATCTGAGACAGCTATTAGGAAACCTCCAAAAATGCATCTAACACGCACAGACAGTGACCTGAATCTTCATGGAACTAATCCTGCACTGGGTATTTCCTGTCCTGTTCAGGGCCTGATGACACACATCGCTAAGAAATCTTTATGCCTAAAGGGTTGCTAGTCATTGATGAAAACCTCCTGACCTCTGACAATATAAGGAAGGAGAGATCATTAGAAGAAAGGAAGCAACACTGGAGAGAGAGAAAAGATCCCCAAGCCAACAATGCAGTACAGTAAGCAAAGGAACAATTTGGCAGTTAGGGGGATTTTCTGGCTGCTCCTCAGACTTTCTCTGGGACAACTGAAATCTTTCATCCTTTCCACATTTCTGTTATTGAAACTGCAAAATGAGGAGAAAAGCCAAGTTTGTGCATTTATATTAAAAAGATAACCTCAGACAAACCATGAGACACTGACATACTATTACTATGGTGCTAAGATAGAATTTCAGATGGAAAAAATGAGGATACATTACTTTTTCAGGAACCCTTACTTGCATTTGTTTGACCAAAAGAAGAAGAATAAAAAAATGAAAGCCCTTCATAAAAAACCCTCAAGATTTCTATATTGCACTAATAACAGCATTCCACTCTATTTGCCATGGTAAATAGAAGCATTTTAAAATATATCATGACAGAGCCTTGCAGGTAGATTCATTTCCTTGTACAATAAAGGCCACTCCCTGTTAAATGTCTTCTACCTGAGTCTAATCCAGAGTCCAGGAAGGTCTTCCAAGTCTCAAGAGCAAGGCCATAAGAGAAGGCTACTCTGGAGATTTGGCTTTTCAGAACATCTGCGACACAATTATAATTCTTGACACTGAATTCTGAGAAAACTGTATTTGTAATGGCTGAGGATGCCATAAGGGTTCACTTCTGGCAATGCTGCACTTCCGGCTTTTCATTTGCCTTTGGAGCAGCACCATCACTATAAGGATTGCCCTAGGCTTGCCAGCTTTTGCGGTCATTCTTTCAGTTCTGAAACATTAAACTGTGGAAAGATATTCAGTGTGCATTTTAAGGGAATGAGGGCTAATTAAAAAGCTTAGATTCGCTGACAGAACTTGTGGAAAACAGCAATCTGTCCAGTTACATCCCTTTCCCACCCCTCCTTCCTCCTAAATCACACAGGGGAGAGGGTAGTCTGAGAGTGTGGAGCATGCTCTGTCATTTGTCTGTGAATGGTGAAACAGTTCCAAGGTTATTTTTCCTAGCTGTTATTGTCATGTCATAGACCAGAAGCATTGTCAATATGTAGAGCTTGAAATAGTCATGCAAACCAACAAGTTTAAATTCTACTGGACAACAACAACAAAAAAAATGTCACATTCCTAGGAGGTCTCTGAAACTAATAGTTTCTTAAGCCAATATTAAATTGAAGAGGTTCCTAATGAAATAAATTGTTCGTTTCTGGTATGTGACACCCAGAGTTCAAAACTCTTCATTAGGCTGTGCTTTGTTAAACAAAGCCCCACTGCAATCAAAAATAATGATTAGCAGTGCAACTTTAATGTATCTGGAGAAATATTCCCTTGGCCCAGTTTCCAAAACTTCCATCTGTATTTCACATGCTGACAGGGAGAAGACTGTGTCCCAGATTAGGGCAACCAGTCAAGAACTCAGAAGACCCATTTTTAAGGTCTTTTCTTTCATAGGAAAGGAGCAGAAGTGAGAGAGATCTCTGCTTGTGACGACAGCAAGCCACAAGATTTAAGGTTATGAAATCCCACCTTTGTCACTTTCTTTTCTTAGCAATCTCCCTGCAAATTGCATTTCTTTCCCTCACAAGGTTGAGTTGTGAGAATAAACACACTAAGAATTTCATTGCAATCTAAAGCAGGACAGGACACAGATACCTAAGCAAGCTTTTAAGGGAGATCAAAAATTCAAGGCTAGAAAAATCCAGGCATTTCAAAGCAATATAATAAATAAGATTTGTGAAAAAATCTTCTAAGATAGGAGGATAAAATGATGCTGTTCAACTAAAAGGATAAAAGATTTCCAGGAAGGCTTCACACCAAAGCTGCTACTTGTCAATCCGACAGCAGCTCCTGCCAGTATGCTGTCATGGGCTAAGACCTGTTTGTGTGTGGGAGCTGAGGAACAATCAGTGATGATATAATGCTTACTCATCCTTTTAGATCGTGGGTTTTTCTTTTTTTAGCCTAGATACCTAAAGGGGAAGATGGTTAACCTGCTAACAGTTCCCCAGTCATAGACTTGGTGGTTGGCTCCCAGTGACTTCTCTTCCAGTGCTATAAATAACCTGTTAATTCTGAGTAAACTTTCAAGCCCTTTCAAAACTCAGTTTGTAGAAGCAGCTGATTTGCATCAGGAACAGTTAGTCCTATTGATTTATTCCAGGAAGACTTACACATTTCCCTTTCACATCTGTATTCTTGAAATGTCAATTAGGATCTATCTGTAGATAATAAAAACAAGTATTTCAGAGACTTCCAAGGCCATATTTCACATTTGGTTTGGTTTTTCCCAAATCTTAGCATCAGAAAACCTCATAACTCTCTTATCAGGAAGTCCCTACACTTTATTTCAAATGAGCAGCTTTGAGGGGTTGTTTTTTTTTTTTTCTATTACTACTGCATCAAAAAGAAGATTTTGCATAGTTACACATAAACACAAATTAAAATGAAAATGCTGGACCAGAGCATAAAGAGACATCTATCTCGTCTGCCATTTAAGACAGCTTGACTACAAACCACAAAGCTTATCTGACTAGGAACACATAAGTGATAAATAAGCTGCTGAAAACAGCCAGTAACACAGCTTTGCAAATCAGATTAGACATGACCTTCAGAGCTGATCTGCCACCAGAGCACCCAGAAGGTCTGTATGAATTACAGAACCACAGAACCTTTCTTTCTGCAAAGCATTTCCACCATCCAAGCACCAGTGAGTGCTTTCAGTGCTCACTAACTTCTCACGTGCTTTGACTACAGGGAGCATTCAAGTCTCCTCCTGCATCCCCAGGTAGGTTGCCCACATTCTGAGGATGCATACACGTTAAAAGACTTCAAGATACAAAGATGTGCATTAAAGAAAATCTCTACTTGTCTTAAACAAATGAAATCAGAGCTTTATAGAATTTCATACAACAGTCCTGGACATACACAACAGTAGTCTGGATGATGACTGTCTAGGGGTGTTGAATTTGCAATTCTTCATCTTCCCTGACAACTGAAGCTCTTCAGCTAAGCCAAAGACAGCCTACAAACAATCCTGAAATTGGCTACAGGAACTGACATGAATATTTCTCAGTTTTCCTATTGCTAAATGACTACATGTAGTCTGAGTAGTGAAAGGAGACTTCCTAGTCTAGACAACATGACTGTAGGCTCTGTTTGCACCTCCAATATTAACTCCAAGAAGATCTAAAATGCCTTGTCTTTAATGCAAAACCAAAATATCCACATCTTGGAAAAAAACCCCAACAAAACAAAACAAAAAGCCAACTAAACAAAAAGAAGAAGGGCACCACAACTGCACATAAGAAACCTAGTCTGAAAAAGGAAGAAAGAGAAACTAGGTTGCTTAGAGGAAGACTATTCTGTCACAGTGAACAAATTTGGAGTTGCATAGTTTTTGATACATGCACAAAGGAAAAAAGAGAAAATTATTTCTAACCTTGACAGTGGGTACAGCAGACAAACAACCTCAAGTGATGTTTAGGTTTGGTGGCAGTGTCATATACAATCATAGTTTGTCTTTGGATAGCTATCATATTAAAAAAGCCCTTAAAATACACAAGTCCCTGCAGCTGTCTGTAACCTTTAAGTCTTGCCATTTCAAACACACATTGCAGTCATATAGCATGAGAGGGTACTGAAGAATTTCAAATCAATTATAATAAATCCAGACAGTAGACAGCAGAAGGTTTCACAGTACACATCATTGGCTTCAGGATTCCTCACATAGCACTCTTAAATACACAACTGCAAGAGGCTCAGAAATCACCTTGTGAGTTTAAATTTTTTCAGTACATTCAGACCATATGAGCACTATCTACCAAATCTATCACATATTCTTCATCCACTGTTGTAGTTAGGATTTTCCCTGCGTCCTCCTTTGCCCACATTGTTCAAATGCATATCACAATTTTGTATCAAAACCCTTTGGAACACACCGAGAGCATTTTCAGTCATGTCATTGTAATCTCACTTCTCTCATTCAATCACTCTGTCTGGAGTACACATGGCCAGGACAGAACAATTTCACATCGTTGCAGCATTTCACCTTCCACCCTCAGCTACTTCTCCAGCTCATGCTTTGCACAGGCTGCCAAACAAGCAACAGCAGTCAGGTTTGTCTTCAATCCAAACAGTCTAAGACTTCAATTGAATGCTTGGTTCTCCACAGGATGGGCACTGTGTAATGTGCATCATACTAACACTGTGGAAACAAATTAGGTGCTACAAAGCATCTAGCCCTGTAGGTGCTCGGTCTTGCCTCTCTTACAGGCATGCATGCTCCCCCTCCATCTTATTCATTAGTGCACTGTGGTTTTCTTCTTCTGGGAGATGGTAGTTAAATCTCTAGTTGATCATATGAAATGGCAAGAAAATTTCTTTAGCTTTTCTGATTTTAACAAAACCAAAGAGCAACAGGATAGACNCGATCTTAGAGGAAAGTTTACTTTTAGAGCAACAGGATAGACAAAATAAAGGAAGAAGTTATCTGAAAAAGTCATCTGTCTCAGTTATCTGAACTCAGTCTGACGCTGTCATGGTTCACTGTTTAAATAAGGATACATGATTTTTTTAAATATGTTAATTATATAAATAGGTACTTAGGAGCTACTTTAACAGGAGATTATTTACCCTATTGACTAGAGAAACCCATGTGTCAGCACATCTGCTGCACAGGAAGATTAAATCTGTTCACACAAAACTCATGCTCTCCCTTGCTAATGGAGAAGAGATTAGTAGTGTGAGACCTGAAATGGGGGCTTTGGGTTTTATCCAACAGACCCTTAAGACTGTCACAATGGATGATGCTAGCAAACATCTCTAGATTTCTAAAAATCCAATATTTACTTGTTTAGGCATTCTGGAAAAAGAAATGGAATTTTTATTGAGAAGAGTTTTCTATGCATATGTTTTTATTTAAAAGCTTCTGCTGTATGTCATTTAAGACTGAGAGGGAACTGTATTGCTGTGATTGTTCACCTTTAAGGCCAGACTGACAATGCTAGTTGATGATGTTTAGAAAGAGTATACTGAAAAACAACTCAATTATAGAGCTATCTTTGCCTCAGTTCACCTTCCCAGCTGCTGCTGTAGGACCTCCAGATTATTATTTTAATAGCTGATGAGGAGGGCCAATACATGTTTTTCACATCCCCTTTGCACTGCTTTTGCATTCCAGGCTTGCATGGAAGGGTAAATGTCCGAAGGCTCTGGTGATGCAGAAAGGGATTGCCAAGACTACAGCTAATGAGAAGAACAGAAAACACAAGTCCAGTTTCCAGCTTCAGCACGCACACAACAAATTTTCCTGAGAGGAACGTGTTCTGTCTGCTTCCACGTCATGCAGGAATGAAAGTCAAATGAATGCTCACATAAGCTGAATGAACAGTTAGGGCTGTTTACCATGGAGTTATTGAAAGCTTAACTTCAGCTAGAAGGGGCAATATCCTCCATCCACACCCTCATAAGGTAATTCGGAGCACACAAAATGAGCTACTGATGCTTCCATTCTGTGTCAGCCTCTGGCAGCAGGCATCTGTTCCTGAGGATTTCAATGTCTCCCTGAGCTGGGCTTTGCAAACATCCCCTTCTCAGAGACACTAGCAGCCACTTTTTCAATCCGTGTACATGGAAATGTGCAGCCAAATATACATACCCCAAACACGTGTCGCATGCACAACAGAAGCGTGCCCACACACGCCCATTCACAGCCAAATGCAGTATAAATAACCTCGCTATATAAATAGGCTTGCTTAAACGAAGTCTCTTGCTTAAATAAGGCTGGCATAAATACTCTTTCTTTATGGTGCCTGTTTCATCTCATGTTTAAGTCTGGAAAGTAGCAACTCTGTTGGAATGACCAGAGAAACTCCACTCAAAGTCAATAGATAAAAAGGACAGGTGAGCTCAGTGTTGTGATATCACTGGTGAAGATTTCAGGAAAAGAATAAAAGGCAGGCAATTTCTTTTTTCGCATGTCTCTGATGTCAAGATAGATAAATATTAGTAAGACAGGCAATAAGGTGTTGCAAACAATCAGAGGAGATCCTCAAGCACTGATGCAGCAGCCCACACAGAACTAAAGTTATAAAAATAAACCTTGCATTCTCAGTTTAAAAAAAAAAAGAGAGAAAAAAAAAGAAAAAAGTATTAGGAAAGGAAAAGTAACTTTTCCCTCTTTCTCAGCATCTCTGGAAGGACACCAGATGACTGTCCATACTCCTCACTATGCTCATGTCTGTATTCATCAATATGGTTTTATGGACATTTTCTGTCTTATCCTTTTCAAAACATTTTAAGAAGCTGTTAAGACTGCTTTCTCTGAAGATGGGTAGGAAGGACCGGCTGTCAGAAAGGACTCTCTGAACCTCCCTGCAGCAACCCTGCTTCACATTCAGCCCACACACCAGGCCCAGCTCTATCAGTGTTCCGGCTCACTTTGTCAGGGATGTTGCATCTGCTCAGAACTTCCTTCCCGCTAATGAGCCTCCCTCTAATTGATCTTCAGAGTACATATTTCTTCAGACTCGATCATCCACGAGCTAAAGAAGCTGTCAATACTGCCGCATGGCAATTGCCATCGCAGAGACAAGTCCCGCCTTGTACTCGCTTCGCTGAACCCTCTGCTCTTTGCACATGGTAGGTGGAATGCTTACTTCATCTTCCAAGTGAAGAGACGAATTTATAAAGGTCAAGCAATGCAGAGGCAGTTGCAACAGTGGGTACAAACTCAAAGTTTTCTTCACTCTTCGTTACCCAGCCTCTGAAACACAAACATATCTACAGTGCTAAGCCAGTTGTATTTCTACCTGTTACATTACTGCTTTGTTCAGAGTTGGACCATTTTCATTCCATTAATGCTTTCCTTTAAAAACATTTGAGAATTGGTTTTAAAAAAATAAAAATAGATGTTTAAAAATATTTCAGTCTTCCTTAATCATGCAGGGATATATTTTCAAAGCAGTATGCCAGGAGTATTCCACGTGACTCCCATTCATGTTAAAATTAGAGTCACCAGAATAAACCCCATATGCTGCTTTGAAAAGGTATTGCAATGTGTCCAAGGAAAATTTTTGCAGCTTAATGCTGCTTGTACAATTTTTTGCCTGCTTTTCTTATTTTGATTTATAAATAGATTTTTAACATCCTTTCTTTTTTTTTTTT
>WAAG01055495.1:0-20059 GCA_013390105.1 Tichodroma muraria | reverse complement strand
ATAAATAGCTATATTATCATTATGTCATCCCTATGACACAGAAACCTGAAACCCAGGAACAGGAATTCAACCAGCAAAGCAAGAAAAGAAAAAAAATCACTTTTCCCAGGCAGTTCATTTCTACCTTTCAGAAATATAGATTCTGCGTTCCCAGGTGTATACTATAATTTTCAGTAGACTTCATAAGTGATAAAAGATAGAAATAATGAACTCTGTAACAAAATATGCTATCAAGAGATACATCATCAAAGTGACAGGATAAGCAGAAAATCAATCAGTTGATTTCTGACCCTGAAATACCATGAGCAATATTGAAGATAGGAACTACAAATTAGATCAGTTTTGTCCTTGCCTCCAACAGATAGGCACAAGTATGGTTACGGATAATCGGTGATGTATTCTGGGCTTCATGAGAATCAACTTGATAAATGAGCTCAAAGCACTCCATTGACCCTTTCCCAAGAGGAAACAACTGAAGAGCCCTCCTTCAAAATGTTACGTGTTATTAAACATCAAGAATATAAATTTTTTTGAAGTATCTGTTATTAATCTCAAAAACTGTAGTGAAGTCAAGTCACAGCAATAAAAAATCCTAGTTTTAACACAAACAAAAATACAAGAACTTGTCATAGATTCATATTCCACCTGTCATATCTGTGATAGTCACAGGAGCTAGTAGACTGTTAGACTAAAAATAGACTTATCTCACAGGTTTGTTACTATGTTACAGAAAAGTGGTATTCAAACTAAAAATAAGTACCTCAGATTTAAAATTTTGCATAATTGAATACTTAAGAGGCATTAAGAAGACCATATAATTTTTATTTTGGTCCTAACTTTAGAAATAAATAGATTATTCATTTGTTAACTTTAGGAGTTTTGTGTACAAATTTTGCATGTTACTTCACACCTCTCCTTCTTTGGCTTCAAATTCAAAAAGTCTCAGAAAACTACCTCTTCTCTATCTTTTGGAAATAGTTTTGGAATTAACATCGGCACAGTGGTTTTGGATCTTCTATTCAAGAAAGCATTGAAAAGAAAGATAAACATTTTTAATAATTTGCATAAATAGAAACTGAAAGTGTACAAAGCAGTCATTGTACCACTACACTAACCGGGCAGAGGATCACATACAGGATGTGCTTATGGTCCTTAAATTCGGGTACAGTTCCGCCCCCACGGTGACCTCTGTCCCTTCAACGGTGAAGTCATCCAGACCACTGACCTCACATGGCCCAGAAAGCATTGACGCCTTTGTGCAGCAAGACAGCTCAGAAAAAGTGACCTTAAATAATGCAAAGAAATATGAATCTTGTGAAAACAGGTGTTTTCTTTTTTACAACCTATTTTAACCTAACCAAGGTTTTCTAAGGTTTTTATTTTGTTGTTAGCATTGATTCTCATTGTAAACACTGATTTGTGTAAAATTGCTTGCTGTCCCACAAAAATTAAACTTTGTTCTTGTATTAATAGAGAAGGAATAAGCTTCAAAAGAATCTTAGCTCATCAGAGGCCAAATCAAACATTTGTGCTCAGTAACTGATTGTCAGTTTGTTCCCTATGAAATAAAATGTTTTCCAGTCTCACTGCTGCTCCATGTGCCCTTACACAGCCTTAGCTACCTTCTTGACTACTTTTATTTTACATTTAGGGACACCTAGTGGCTCGTGTCTGATTTGCTCTGAAAAGCAGCAATGATTTTGTACTTTCAAATGAACTCCGTGGGTTTCCAGATCTTACTCATCTATTGAACCATATCATAGTAAACAGTTCACTTCATAAAAGAAATGACAAAAACATGGAACTGTATTTCACAGTAAACATGAAAAATTTGAGACAACAACAACAAAAAATGAACCCTTTTTTCATTCTTTTTGAAGCTCATACCCAGGGAGTAAACATATCTATTTTTTTAATACCACAGAAAATGTACCTTAATTATTTTCTCAGAAACTTAAATTTTACTCATCTTGTGTACTAGATTTATTACTTTGGCTTCTGTATCTTGTCCTAAATATACATCTCAAATAAATGCCATTTTTTCATTGTTCCATGTATGTTTGTACACATATATTCCTTTGAACTTTTAATTTAATGGAGTGCTTGAACCCTACCAGCTCTCTTGGTATCAGTAGTATGGCTCTATATGTTAAAAAAGGTGGCAGAACAAAGCCCCTACCAAAAAATTAGGTAAGGCTCAGAAATTCCTTCCTCTCCAATCTCAAATGAAAAAAGAAAGTCCTTAAGCAAACAAACAGTTTGAGTTTGACTACTTGAATATTTAGAGGAATTTTTTCTAACCCAGTTAACCCACATAATCTTATGAGTCTACTATTAGTTACACACGCTGCAAATTTAACAGACCTTTTCTCAATGCTTTCAAAAATGCTCCATTCCTGGGACACTCGACCACCACTTTTAATCTACATCAGCTCTGTACCCATATCTCTAAGATCATAATCCTCTCTTCAGCTCACTTTAAAATATTTGTATTAAAAAGAAGCCATGAAACCATAGCCAAAAAAAAAAAAAATATCTGAGGTTTATTTTCTGTATCAGTTAAATAAATACACAGGAAGTGTTTAAATTAATATATTTAAAGTATCTATGATAGCTCAGCTTTTTCAGCCTTTTCTTTTAAAAAAAAATTACTTTATACCCTAAAGCCACATTAAGTATATACCTGCAAGAAATCCAAGTATTTCCCATTCTGTTTCTGTAGAAAAACAATAGATAATCTCTTTCTCTTGGATTCTCACGTTCCACAAAAATATTAAGAAGGAACTCTTAGAAACAAACATATATGGTCTCACAGTATCAAGAATACTAGAAAAGGTGTGGTAATGATCCTTATAATGAGAAATTTTATAATTTGGAAAAGTTGTTACAAAAATTCCCTTGTGTTTTTCCCCCTTTCCACACTTTTCCTCAGAAAAGCACAAAGAACGAACAACCCATTTCGCGCATACAATCTTGCAAGGCGAAAGTGTGAAGCGAGGAATCATAGCAAGGAAAAAGCGCTCAAAAATCTTGACGAGGAGGACAGAACAAGGAGGTGACCTCCACGAGCTCCGAATGCCATTAGCCCGCAGCCCAACAATCGCCAGTCACATCCCGCAGGCCGAGCAGAAACAAATCATGGGGGGTTACCCGGCTCCCCGCTTGCACCGTGCCCCTCTCCTGGCTGAAATTGAGCATGACAGCCCCCCGCAACGACGACAAATAAGCAAAACCGTACTTTTTACTCATATTTTAAAACTAATAAGGTTGCGAAACTACCCCTTTGTCGGATCTAGTGTCTACGGTTTTATCGTTTTCAAGGAAAAACTCAAACAAAAACTACAGTTTGTAAATGCAATAAGAAAATTATTAAGATGTTGAATTCTGTATTACTAAAGACTGCCCGGCTTTATTTCCACAATGTAACAAGTACAGGCTTATCTCACCCTTTTATCTGACATCAATTTGTGAAATTACATTTATTCTCATAATGGTTTGCTGATTTAATCTACAGCATTCTCCAGAAGTCTAGCCAATGTTGAACATACCCATAGCTTATCTTTGCAAAACAATACCTCCACTGACATGAAAGCTGACATTTTTTCATCAATATTTTAGCACGTTATGCATAAGGTAATACAATAAATTCTTACTACTTGACAACTATCCCGTAATGCAATCTAAGCTAATGCTGTTTCATATTTCAGTATGTGACATCTGTCAACAATGTTGTTAACCACTAATTGCTCTTATTCATCTCAGAAACATGCCTTGATTGCTAATTGAGGCTAGATAAATATTTCAGTTTATTGAAATTGCTTTGCTGTCCATTCAGATAAAGAGGAAAAATTTTTAAACAAAGATGAAGAGAAGAAAACGAGAAATTAATTATTGGGTGATGATGACAATAAAAATACAGACTGAAATTAATATATTATCTGAATGATTATTAAAATAGTGAGCAAACATTACTTTTTGTGAGAAGCTTGAATGTACAGGTACCTATACAACCCCAGATCATAAGAAACAGGCCCAGTTTTTCACATTCGTACAGGATTTTTTCAAAGTTTTGAAGTGCTTTTCATTAATAGTTGCCAAAGCTTTCTACAATGGAAGTAAATACAATTTTTTATTAAATTAGAGATGAGAAAAGTAAACCACTGATGGGTAAATTGGCTGCACAGTGTTTCCCAAGTAGATGAACATTCAAGTTTGCAGTGCAACAATGCATTTCTGAATCAAGCAGTAGTTCAAAGTATCAAAATAAAAGTATCAAAATAAAACTTCTTCAACAAAAAAATCTGAAAAATACTTTCCAAAACAGAACTTCATTTTACGCACTCTGTTACAAAGAATTATGTTTGGATAAAATGAGGTGAAGTGGCGTGCAGACCAAAAATTAAGAAAAAAACTAGAACTAGACCGCAAGCTTTCTGTAACAGCCTGTGAACGCAATGTCCAAGGAATACAACCAGCAACTGATGGCTGTAGCTGTGATTCAGAAAACTCACTTTGTGAAAGAAGCCTGACTTCCTTCAGAAGAGATTTTCCCATGCCCACACTGTTCCCTGTCTCCACTTCGTGTACACATTCATCCCTGGACTGCCCCTGCCCAGTGCTGATTCACTGCAGATTTCAATTCAAGAATATTCTGTAAATATCACAAGTTCTTCACAGAAGTTGAGCCCAGGTAATTCTTATAGCTTGTTTTCATATGCAAACGCAGCAGATATCACAGCAGGTAGGAGTTTGATGAGTCTGTTCATTCTGTCTTCCCCTAATGCAGGCTTAAAAACAAAACAGGGAAATACAGAAGAATACCTAATCTTTGCAATTTTATCTTCCTCTATGAATCTTGTCTTTGCCACAACATTTTTAACTTAATGTCTTCATGCATTTTTACTTATATAAAAAATATTAAAGTGTTCATATGAAAAAATACTGAACACCATAAAATAATTAAAGGATCAAACCTTTGACCTCATCTAATTACTTTTTCTACTATTGCTATGGCCTATAGGGGATTTCTCAGTGGCATAACAGCACCATTCAGTGATTTCTCTTTGTTCTTAGAGTTCTGTGAACCTGATAATCATACCAACACTTCCAGAAAAAACATGCAAAAGTTGCAATAATTATTCCAATAATTGGTTCACCCTCATTCTCAACACAAGTCCATGTTTTTGGCATTATAACTAAAATCCTCGATCCTGCTCTTGAAATATGTTTCAAAATCTTCCTTTCTAGTTCCATAAAGAAATTACATCAGAGTTCCCAAACCCTCAACGAAGTCACATTAAAATCTTTTGGTATCTATAAGTCATACAATTTTTTTTCAGAGCCAAATTGTTGTTTTTAAAAGAACAGCA
Organism: Tichodroma muraria; assembly: GCA_013390105.1. Taxonomy (NCBI): domain Eukaryota; kingdom Metazoa; phylum Chordata; class Aves; order Passeriformes; family Sittidae; genus Tichodroma; species Tichodroma muraria. The sequence goes on along the minus strand of WAAG01055495.1, from coordinate 14,690 downwards.
GAATGTGAACGGTACAATTTTCAGCAAAAGTCTTCTATTGATTGCCTGAAGGTGGCCCACGAGGAAGCTGCAGGGACTTTTGACAAGGGTATGTAAGGACAGGACAAGGAGGAATGAGGGGAGGTTTAGACTGGACACTAGAAATACTTTTCTATGAAGGTGATGAAACACTGGAAGAGGGTGCCCAGAGAAGCTGTGAATGCCCCATCCCTGAAAGGATTCAAGGCCCAGTTGAAAGGGGCTCTGAGCAACCTGGTCTAGTGGAAAGCATCCTTGCCCATGACAGGGGCTTGGAACTGGATGCTCTTTAGGGTCCCTTCCAACCCCAACCATTCCAGGATTGTACAAAATATATTTCTATGGTATTAATGCGTACTACTTTCATGGAGCAAATTATTTACCCAAGGCAACAAATATGATGCTGAAAGACAAACAAGAAATCACACGGTTTTGAGACCCTGTCTGAACACGAGATGCAATGAAGGTCTTCGGTGTGACCTTCCCTTTGTGTCAAATTGTGCTAAAATATATGTGACAGATTTGTTATGGAAACCTCCCTGTATCAATGATTAAGGAGAAGCTGTCAAAATAATCTATTTAGGTTCACAGGCAGAATTCGCGACTCACATGAAGTGTCAAAAAACACAAGCAATATCTAGTTTATCCATTAGGTTACTTAGTTTCATACAATCATTTCACTTTCTTGATAGCATTTTTTGGCTACAAAAACTTTAGCTGAGGTTCCAGTTACCACTAGTGACTTTAAAGGGCTAGTGTTCACCTTTTCTGAGAAAAATAGTATTAAGGTTTCTAAACTAAGTTGATTTGTATAATCTCATTCTGCTTTCAATATGATTGCTACTAAAATCTCCATAAGCAAGCCCAGAAAAAGAGGTACCTTTGTAAGTTTTCACCTGACATATCATGTTTCAGTGTTCAATACTTGGCCTGATGCAGTTTAATCAAATCAAAAGGGGTGATCCCTTTACATTAAAGCTTTATTTTCAGGACTTATAACTTGTCTACATAAAATGATTCATATGGTGAAGTGATTTAAGAAGTCTCATCTTCAAAGTTTTTTATTTTATAACATTAAAAATAATTTGAATAGTAAACTCCAGAAGTGCTAGGAAAAAAGTGCAAGAAATACGTTTCAACAAATTACAAACTTAGATGCTTTTGTCTTTATTTATTGTATTCACTTACGTATAAAACATAGCCTATTGATGCAGACTGTAATCACATTAGCATATTTGAGAACATTACTATTTAAGTCAAGGCAGATATCTTGGGAAAATAGTCTTGGTGTAAATCTGAATTCAATAACACTAAAATAAAAACACTGCATACTTTACCTCTACATTTATTATATTAAAATAGGAAAATCATAGGCAAAAAAAATATAGTTAAATCACTTGATACCCTTCTAACTCCCTGTGGATTTCAGGCAAATAAATGTAAAAAGACATGATTTTATAGAATTTTTTTTTTAAATATAATGTCTCATGATGTTGTTTGCAGCCCTAGATATGACTGTGACTAAGTATTGTTGTAGTTAAGATGAACTCATCCGTGCACTGCACAGCCCGTTCAGCTCCGCTTCTCACAAGAACGTCCTGCAGACCTGAGCTTCTCTGGGACTGACCTTCGAGCAAAAAAGAAGACTGAACGCACATCACGTTTCACGTTCTTACGGTATGCATTCAGCGCAGTTTATCAATTGTTTTCAAACAGAAACACCTGAACTTACAAGGGGCATCCTCGCCGATGCACAGCCCGCATGCCGACAGGTGCGCACGCAGCTCGCCGGTGACGGACCTCCAACCCCCACAGCTGCTGCTGCTGGTCCCACACCTGCGGGAAATCATGGCCCACCCGCCTCCTGCCAGCGGAATCGTTCTTTTCACCCTACTTAAGGCAGGGCGGGCACGTGAGAAGTTTTCTATGCCTCAATGCTCCGCGGGGCAGCTTCGAGGGGCGGGCTGGGCTCCTCTGCCCGTCCCGCGGCAGGCGGGGTGCGGCCCCGTGAGGGGAGCGCGGCGGCCGCAGGCCGGCTTTTCCCCTCGTACTTTTTCTCCAGCCTGTTTCCCTCTCAGCGTTTCGCCCCGAGCAGCCGGGGCAGGGAACGCCCGCGGTAGCTCCTTCGCTCACCGGCAGCTCGCCGGGCTGGGGGCGGCGGCGTCGCCGGGGAGCTCCAGCTGGATCCGGCCGGCGCCGCCGTGCCGGGTGTGGCCGCTCCCGAGCGGGATAAAACCTGTCCCGGCTGCCTCCCCGTCCCTTCAGCGCCCTCGCTGCCCCGCGCGCCGTGCCTGGGAGCCGCTGGAGGTAAGGGCAGCTCCCGGCTGCGGCCCCTCGTCCCGGCTCCCTGCTGCCGGGGCTGCGGCCCCTCGTCCCGGCTCCCTGCTGCCGGGGCTGCGGCCCCTCGTCCCGCTGGGGATGCCCTGTGCGGCCGAAGGCGTTCTTTCCTCAGGTCAGGTTTGGCAGTAGCGGGTTGCCCAGAGCTGTTTTGGTGGCTGAGAAGCCTTTTTAGCCGGTAGTATTTATTTTTTCTTACTTGGGCGAATTTCATGCTTTTCTGGGAGGTTTTGTCGGTCTGCTGCGCGTGTAGCATCAGCTTTGTAACTTTCAGCTCTGGTGTGTGACGTTAGATGTCCGTTACTTCTGTTTTCATAGTTTAGTGAATTTCATAGATTCCATCAACTGCCTCCACATGTATCTGTTCACTGGATTTATTGGAGAAAGCTAGTAACGTGAGAACCCATCGAGTGTGAAATATTAGCTCCTTGAAGTGTGAAAATAGTTTTCTGCTATTTTGGTGATTCATTATTGAGTATTCCTTATTGGGTAGATGCAAAGCATTAATGAACAATTTTTTATTTTTTTTCAGCAGTCCCATTTTCTCTTGCAAATAGTTCTGGGTAAAGGGTGGGGTTTTTTTTTGAGACTTGCTCAATTAAACATTAATTAGGATGGCGCACTTAGAGTCTTGGGGCATTTCTGTCATGATTACTTTTCTAGTTGGTGCTAGAAGTAGTAGTAGTAGTCTTACGATATTGTGAATTTTTAACATGTCAGTGATGACCCTGGTACAGAAGTATAGTCTTTTTGGGATTATTCATTGCTAAAATGGCTGTTGTGGTGAGGTAGGTCTGCTCAAAAGGTTTGTGTCAGTAGGATTGATTATATGACAGTAATAGGTTTTTCTCATTTCAAGACTTTTCAGTGCTGGAATTTGAAGTTCACTATAAAGAAAACTGCAACCCATGCTTTGCAATGCATTGAATAAGTTTTGGACTTCACTCCTGCTTCGTAATAAACAGTGTCTTTCTACTTAAGAAGGTTAGACTGTGTATATATAGCAAGTCATTAGAGTTGTTTACACTAAACAGCTGCATGCCCTGTAGCAAAGAACACTGCAGAGAGGTCTGTCTCTTATTTGAGAGTATCCAAAGAGTAAAATTGAAAAAAAAGTAGCTTGTCAGAATTTAGAAATCTTCACTATGATGCAATTGCTTATACCACTGATTAATGATTATTACATAACAATTGAGAAAACAAGGGCTGGTGAAATGTTCTTCTGGTTTTATTTTTACCATCTGATTCCAATTTTGTTTGTTATTTAAACATTCCAGAGTACAGTGTAGCTGAACCAAAAATATCACCTTTCTATCATCAACAGGGTTTTTTGTCTTAAATGAATTCAAGGTCACTTGAAGCCAAAATTATTAACTTAAAAGTTTGATTCATGTTCCCTGCCTGTCAATTTAAGATCCTTGTAAGTTTTGGTTTTGGCTTTAATGTGTCTTGACTTTACTAGATTGTATGTTTTTTGTGTTCAAACAGTGTAAATAAAGATGAATTTTGTAATTATGGCTAGTTCATTGCAGGGTTTATATTTCTTAAAAATGCAAGTCAGTCAAAGCTCTTGTCATTTATAAGTGAATTTGCTTACATCTGTGGGATATTTTGACACAGACTCAAAGTTCTACTCTCTATACTTTCCAAGATCTGTAGGCCATAAACTTGGAAATGGTATTACTTTAGTAAGTCCTTTGATTCATATGGGATTATGTTGGGATCATTGACTCTTTAAAGGGCATAAATGTGTTTCTGTTCAGAAAACAATTTATAATTAAGAAAATGCGAGGAGCTGTTCCTTTACTAGCATCAGGATGGAGCACTTTCTGGCAGGGAAATTGTTATTTTTGATAAACCCAGGCATGACTGAATGTATATAAAACTGAGGGTAAAATCTTTGAGTAAGATACAGTTTCACAGAAATCAAAGCTTGCATTCTGCAGAGACTGATGGCCCTTTCTGTCACATGTGCTTTCCTGTAAGAATTGATGTGTGATTGTCCTAAAACCTGATGGAAAGTTGGCTGCTGCAGAGCATTTCACCATTTGGATATGAGTAGCTCCACTGGGGATGACTTGAAGTGATACTTTTCTCTATGCTTGGTGCTTTAGGAGCGATAAATAACCCATGTGTAGTTCTGCCTAGTGCTTAAGCAAGGTTTCATTTCCTGGACATATGCATTCTTGTAGTTGACAGGACGTTCAGACACCATATTTCAGACAGCAAAAGTAAATATGGGTTTTTTTTGTTCCTTAAGAGAAGATGTCTTTTACAGCTCCACACAAACACTTGCATAATATATATATTTTTTTTATTAAACTTACTTTATATCCTTGATATATGGGATTTAAAACCAAGCTTGCTAGCTTACATGCATGTGTTTAAACAGCTACGATGTTGTTGAAGAAAGTGGAAATTTATATTTTTGGACACATTTTTAGTTTATCTACTTAGCGAAGAAGTGTGTGTTGTGGTATTTTTATGGGGAGCTTAATATAATGTAACAGTTTATAAGGTAAAAAATGAACTTCAAGGAAGTGAAAATTGTTTTACTGTATCTTATGACAGTGTGAAAAGCACAAATGTTGAGTTGCTATGTTTTCACTGCCCCATTTTCCAGCTTAGGTGCAACATAAACTATCTTAATTAATATTGTGTCACCAAAAGGTTTTGAGATGGCCAATTGAATTCTGCCAAGATAGAGTCTTTTGATGAAAACATATCTTTATTGATTGTAGAAGAAGAAAATCATTCTTAAAATGAAATCCAGAGAAAAAAAATCATATCCCTCAGAGAAAATTTCTGAGTGGCAGGTTGAGATTAACATCATAAAATTGAATTTGTGCTGCAAACCTTTGATGTAATCAGCAGCTGGGAGATGGTGTTGCCCTTACTGTGCTCCTTCTGATTGTGCTGAATTATTGTGTGGAATGAAATAAGTGTTTCTTGTGTCACTCGTTCAAGAAATACAAACAAGGTATTACCAGGTGCTTCTTGCTAGTTAAAATGGGTTGTATCGATTGCTGGTCCCAGTGCCCTGCTCCCTTGGACTGCAGGAGCAGGACATCCCCATCCCCAGGGAGGTGTGGATGTCACCAGCAGTGGCTCCAGCCCTTTCGGGTGTAGCCCAACAGGTCTTGAGGCAAAGTCCTGTCACATGTTAAACTGGATTACCAGAGATGGTATGCAACATCCTTAAGGAGAGTGCAACATTTACATCATAAAATAGAGAAAGTTGTGAAAGTGGGATGGAATGGACCGGTAGACTGCAAAGCTACTTTGAAGAAAAATGATTAGCTTTTTACTAAGAGTAAAGCCAATATTGATAGAACTTCATTTTCTTGTGTAGGAACTAAGAGAATGTGTCAGACAAAACCAAAGAACAGACAGGAACAGGAGAATGAGGTAGATTAGAAACACAAAAACCATAGGAACTGGTTGTGAGAAAATTTAAGCTCTGCCTAGATTTTACTTCCTAAGATTTCCTTTATTACAAGGATGAATATAATGGGGTGTGCATGGGGGGAACTTACTGAATCCAATGCAAACAGCTAAATTCTGCTAATATCTGAATATTTGCAGGATTGTAAGCAAATTTCTGCACTGCTTTGTCTTGTGCCTGCATTGGTTGCTGGACATTTAACTGGATCTTTAAGAAAGTGACCTTCTATTGACAGCTTGGAATGTGTAGGAAATAAGTACGGCTATAAATTTGAAAGTGTCGTTTTGGCAGGTTAACTTTTACCTGTAAAGTGATATTTTGTTGTAAGTCTTTCTCCTTCTATAAATAAACTATAAATTTGCATTTGGTAGGTTTTTTATGGGTTATAGTAATGAGAAAGAAGTTTAGCACAACCAGCGTTTTGTAAGGTGAACTGTTTGAGATTAGGTCCCTGGGGGGAGTTTATCTCCTCATTTTAAGGACATTGGTGTATATATATATTTATCAGAAGTGTTATTTCTAAATTCATTGAAAGATCAAGGTATGTATTTTCTTTATCAAGAAATGTCATTCTTACAACTGTAGCTAATAGTTTAACATCTTGAGGATGTGTGATAATGGTAAAGCTTCCTTTAGGCTTTTGAGCAGACACTGGAAATGCAAGGACCAGTAGGGAATGTGTGCCACAGTCTTCAGTGGGGCAAAACAGAACCCAGATTTCTTACTTCAGATGACTGAATAGGTGTGCATGCTCCTGATACCTCAGCCACTCTTCTCTTCTAATCTTTTATGTTCCCAGGCCACTGGCTTTAAAGTTATAATTTTTGAGAAAATACAGCTCATGGAAAGGATGCATGCCTGGGGTTAAGCAGTAATTATGTAGCAGTGATTGGAAGGTCTGAGATGAGCCCAATAGGGAAGCTAACAATTGTTTTGTTTTAAGGTCAGTAGAGGAGTCAAAGTCAAGATACACTTAGTGTAAATGGGGGAAATATATGTTAAGTTATGATGGCACTGATTCTTTTGTGGTATTATCTGACCCTTTTCATTCTCATCAGTTCATGACCAGTCTTAGTCAAAAAAGCTGAGTGGTGAGGGAAAAAACATTGCATAAATATGTGCTTAGTAAGGCATTCAAGGTGAGACCTTTGGCTTTGCAGTCTCTTAAAGCTTTTGATTAGACTTTTAAATATTGCATGGCTCCTGTAGAATGAGAGATGGTGTACTCAGATTTCCAAATTAAGCTTTAATATCACACAAATGGTCCAAAGTTACTAAAGCAGTGCAACCAAAGATCTTGAAGCTGTGAAAATTTGGATGATTTTCCAAGTTACCAGTGGTTTGTGGTGTGGTTTCAGTGTGAAAAAGAGCTAGAGACAGAACAGTAGAGATGGAACAAGTCAGTGATGAGATGGGCTGGTATGGTTTTAACTAAAACCAGAGTTTTTCAGTAATGAGAGAGTACACTTTGGCAGTATGGTTATGAGGGCAGCACAAATAAGCTTATTAGGCTGTAAGCAGGGAGAAATGGGCAGCAGGACTGAGAAACGTGATTTCAAGTTGAATTATGGGTTAATACCGCAAATCAGACATGCTTGAGTGGGCAGAGCTGGAGGAATTTGACACGTGCTGATAAGCTACATGCAGCTCTGATATGCCTTGGGCAGTATTTGACTTTGTCAAAACAGCTTTTACCTTTTTAGAAGGAACAGTCTGATAAATATCTGTTGATTTTATTTCAAAAATGTTTGCTTTGTATGCCATCAGCATCACTAAAAAATCTGGAAAAGTATTGTCAGACAAAATATGTCCATGTGGATATGCTGTATTTCTAGTGAAGTAATGGAACACTAAGAAGCAAAGGTTTCATTCAAACTGCTTGTGCATCAAAATATCTTAATTCAAAAAACCAAGAAGCAAGTGGTGAATAAAGTTAAGGACTGTATTAAAGAAGACTGGATGTGGCACTTGGTGCCATGGTTTAGTTGAGATATTAGGGCATGACCTGGACTCGATCCTGAAGGTCCCTTCCAACCTTGTGATTCTGTAATACAAAAATTCATATATCTTCTGCTTTCCTTGTCTTGGGCTTCAGTTGTAATGTAAAGGAAAACATACAAAATATTCTCATAACACTTCAGTCTAAATTAATTCTCTTTCAACCAGTGTTTTGTCAGTAGCACTAGTTTTTTATTCACGTTACTCATGAGTGACTAAATGGTCTGCAGATAGATATCTCCACATTAGCAAATTCTATCAGTTTGTTGTTTTGAGTTCCCTGTTACTCATCACTTGCTCAGCAGTTGGTCTTTGACTAAGAATATTGAGCTTGATTCTATGCTTCCCTTATAAGAAAATATAATTTATGACTCAATATTCAATATTCAGTGCAGTACAAACCTGAATTGTGCTTCCTTGTGGTGTTTTACACTAATTGACCACTCCCATGGTACAAATATAAATGACTATGTGATATGCAAGCAAATGCATTTTGAAGATGCAGGATTTGGCTTATCAAACTCTCCTGGCAGCTGTCCCTTTATAAACCCTATGAAAATAGCAACCATTTTTAGCTTACCTGATAACTAAAACCATGTAATTGAAGATTGTCTAGAACAGCTTTTATTTCAGGGCATAAAAAACAAGAAAAAAAGATTTCAGTGTTCACCAGTAACTTCATATGACTGGAGATTTTTTAAAAAAAAATATTAGAAAAGTCAGAATCTAGTGCTGGGAACGATAATGTCTCAGTATTTTTATGTATCAACAAAGAGCTTTTTAATGAAGCTAGGTGGGATTTAGCCTAATGAACTCATGACCTCAATTTTTTCTTAGGTTCTTCTTCCTCTGCGCTCAGCATTCTGTCAGGGTTGTATGGCAGGGCCTTGATAGTCTGCCATACCAGTCTTTTCAGCCTTTTTTCTCAGTAGCTGAGCCCTTTATCTCATTTTCTTGTCAGGAATCAAGACCATTCCTATAGTTCTGTGTCACTTGAGGCTTCTAGTAGTAGTCATGAAGATATCTCCGCATCCCTACTTTTGGCTGCTGTGCTGAGTTACAGTTTCTTTAAGCATAACTTAAAAGGCTGCTTTCTGTGCTTCCTTTTCTGTCCTGTGGTCTTTTCTGAATTATCACAGGAACTGCTCTTCATGTCACTTCTCATCATTCCTGCGTTACTTCCTTTGACTCACTGTTACTGGCTGTCATGCATTTTGTTCTGCCCATTTCCTGTCTCTCCTCACAAAAGTTCAACTTTACTGTCATGTTTTTTGGCTGAGTTCTCGCAGCTGCACTACTGTAGCATCTTGTTTCATTTTGAACATCTTTCCCAAGGATGTGCAAAGGGCTCTGGTGTCTCTTTCTCTAGGACAAATTGGTGCACACCTTCTCTGAAAGGTGAATTTTGCTTAGTGTCTGTAAAGTTGTTGTTCTGAAATTTGTATTGAAATATGTTCTGATATATGTCTTCAATTGCATTGTTGCTGTCTGGATTAAAAGAAGGGTGACATAGGTGACATACAATACTTTTGAAAAGAGAAATTAAAGTATTTGTTTAGTTAGGTGACCCTAGACAATGGTGAATCTGTAACAACTTAAATCTGTTTCTTCTTGTTCACTGACACTTGAAAATAACATGTTGACATATACAAACATTTTTGACATGGTTCAGTGTCAGCTGTTGTCAATCTGTCTGTCTATTGCCTGGCTGGTGGAAGTCAAAACTGCCCTCAGCCAGATGGACAACTCCATTAATTCAAATTTTTGCAGTAGGGAAAAATCTATCAGATAATTTTTTTTGGACCAGGATCTTATGTCTTGAGCAGGGGAGTCCGTTCATTCTCTGTTTCTCAGCTTGCAGCTCTGCTGCCACCTTTATTTTGACTCTTGTCTCTAGGACATGCCACAGAACGGTTGGGTATATAGTGCTTTTCCATCTGGGGCCTCATTTTTCTTTTTCTCCCTGACCCACCCCATATTATCTTTCTCTTGCCTTACCCTCCTAGAAATCAGAGTCTTTATTGACACCCTGCTCCTGTGCCAGCTCTGCTCCAGCAGTTGGCTGCTGCCAATGAGCAGCACTGCTGGTCGGAGGGAGCGGAACGGGGAAAGTGCTGTGTATTCCACCAGCCACATTTAGGGAGAACATGAGCCCATCAGAGCTAAGCCAGGGGCAGCACACAACTCTTGTTGCTGATGTTTCAGGGTTCTGATAGTATTGGTCCCTGAAATTGTTAGTGTGATGTTGGCAACAGCAAGAAAATGTTTCAATGCCACATCAGCTTCTTACAGCAAAATTTTATAGCTTCCCTTTCCGGGTATTGATTAAATTCCCCCCTTTTTAAGGTTCTTTTTTTCTTATGTTTAATCTTAATCATCATGACTTGTTTGTTTTCAGGTGTTGACCATGAAGACACTGGTACCAGCTGTGGCTGTGTGGGGGAGAACAGCTCCCTCTCACAGCATCACTGCTGTTATGATCACAGATGACCAGCAGACCATAGTGACAGGAAGCCAGGAAGGACAGATTTGTCTCTGGGATCTTTCATCAGACTTACAGGTTTGAGTTCACTGTGCTACAGTTTGCCAAATAGACAGACTGGAGTTTTATCTTTTATTATTGGCAATAGGATTATCCAGACTTGCACTTACTCAGATGAATTTTTAAAGATAATGGGGTATTTGTTAAAGGAAACTCAGGAAGCAGAAAGTGAGATTTCTATATGAGCAACCTGTTATTTTGCAGACATTGGAGAATTTTTCATGGATTAGCATGGCCTGTGGATTATAAATTGAGACTGTGCTCTGAGTAATGACAGCAAGTAAATAGGTACAATTATCACAATTCTTATCTTGTGAAAATTTTTTTCTTTTGTAAATCAATTGGTGAGCATGACCTGTCATTTAAAGAAAAAGTATCTACTTACAAAACCAAATCTGCCTACTAAGGTGGAAGCAAGATGAGACTTATATTTTTGATGCAATTAAGATGCAAATTATTGCCTTGATTTTTTTATTTATTTTCCTGAGAATGGAAAAGAGTGAAAACAGTTCCTGTTTTTTATTTATTGTGTTTTTAGAACTTCGGTTCTATTCCTTTTTTTTATATTTAGCTATCCCATTTGTATTCAAACACAGCCTGAAAGTTTGCACTTTTATAAGGCTACCTTTTTGAATTAAAATGTTTGCATGCAGTGATGATAATCAGAGATGTTATTTAAACATTTGGTATAAAACATGTTTAAGACCTTTGGTTTATCAGTGTCTACTTCACTGTACCACTTTTGGTGCATGCTGAAGGGTGAAGGTCGGAGATGTCCTCTGCACTGCCTGTTTTATAACATTGGATATTCCATACATTCTTCAGAAGATGAATGCAATGGATACAAAAACTTAGCTTTATGCAAACTGCATAAGAATTCATCCACATCTTTCTACATTCCAGAAACATGACTGAAGAACATAAGAATATAAAGCAGGTTGACAATTATATATGTATCTACAAGTGATATTCTCTTGGTTTTAGATATCCTTGGTTTATACAGAAATTGTTTAAGATAAATCATTATATTTTTTCTCCTAGATTTCTTCTAAAGAAATTCTCTTTGGCCATACTGCTTCTGTAACTTGTTTGGCAAAAGCAAGAGAGTTTGAGAAAAAGCCGTATGTAGTAAGTGCTACTGAAAATGGGTAGGTAACTGAATATTCAATTACTCGTTTTTTAAATCATGAAATGTGTGTCAAGTGTAGGTCAGATTATGCATTTGCAGAAATGTTTCAATCTACTTCCATGATATTAAAATGATAGCAACTGCTTAGGATAGTGACTACATTGTTATTATACAATAGTCCAACTAAGAGCTCGCCCTGTGGACAACAGAAAGGTTTGGCAGATTCACATATCCACTTAGTAGACAGAAAAAAGGAATTAGTCAAAGGGATTGGCTAGATCCTATCCGAAGGGAAATCAATGGGTTATTGGAGGGCATCAGCAAGTTCAACAGCATTTGAATATCATGGTATTTTTCTCTGTTTCTTCCTGAACTCAGTCTTGAGAACTGAACCAGTAAAAGAGTGCTCGGATCTGGTTTATGGTTCCTCAGTCAGTACGTATTGAAACAGAGAATGGCCATGAATTAAAGGCATATGTGCTCCTTTTCTGTCTTTAAATCTGATGTGCTGTTTTGGGGAATATCCTTTCAGAGGGCCCTGATCTTGCAGCTTTTCTGCTATGTGTTTGTTATGACGTATCCTGTCAGTTGAGTCAAACTGTTTCCTGCATTTCTGCTAGGTTACACTTAAGAATATTTGATAACCTTTTCAGCTGGGGTCTGAAGACTGTCTGTTTAGGATTTCATCTGTTGGAAATAGTTAGGGCTAGCTGCTTACTCTCTTAAGGGCTTTCTTAAGCAATTTTGTCTGTCTGCTTAATTATATTCCCCTCTTTCTTTTTGTGTTCATCTTTAATAATTAACAGGATTGCTCTGTTAAAATGGCTTTCCATGAAGAGTAACTGTCACTTGTCCTTCCAGCACCTTAATGCTACTAGTTTCTCACTGAGTAGCTTATTTATCCTTTCCAGCTGCTAGGATCCCTCTCTGATTCTCTCATTCAATCATGTATTCAAGAAAGTATTTTCTTGAGTATTCAAGACAGTGATAATCTGCAAAGAAACTGTTCCAGGCTTCTTAATCTTGAAACATTAGACTGCCTCACTGGACAGGTGGTGGTAAACATTACTATTTATGTGTAGAGAGGGTAAGAAAACTACACAACCAGTTTTGTATTTCCCTTCTACAGTTCTGCTCAAGGGTTCTGAGATGAAACTGCTTTTCATCCCAGTTTTGAAGGTCCGTTAGGCAATACTGCTTCCAAATCATACTGGGAGCAAAGGTACTGTATTTCCAAAAAAAACTGGGGCAGAAAGTGTTAAGAAATAGATGAGGATATTGCTATAGATATACTATACAGGCATGTTCACATCCTAAAGATTTTATCTCTGAAGGGATCATTAGACTTGTTTGGAATGTGTATAGGTGGGATTGAATTGTCTTCTGGCCCATTTAAGTGTTCACTTTTACCAAATTACTGCTGACTTCTCATCTGTATTACATAAGGGCAAAGCATCCATCACTGGTCCCTGTAAGGTTGCAACATGAAGTTGAGATAATTACAAATAGGAAGCCTTGTCTCCAGGAGATGGAGAGTTTGCCAAACTGCATTTTCTGGCTTGTGAATAATTCACTTCTGCCGTTTTCAAGCTTCCATCTCCCTGTACTGTGGATGGAAGAAATTGTATGAAAGATGACTCTATGATAATCTTCCCTGTTCCACTCCAGATTATTTTCAGAGTTTCTATAGCTGACTAATCCCAAAAGAATGGCATTGAATGTATTTTTTGTGCCTCTGTTATGGAAGTCTATATTTGATCTAATGATTCATAAGATCTTACTGATGTCCTGTAAGTGACAAACCTGTCCTACAGCATATGCTGTATAGAATGTGTGATATTGCTCACACTGTACTACTATTAGTACACACAGTAAACTGAATACATCATCCAGAAGCTGAAGCTACATTCTGACATTCTGGTCTAATTTGTGAATGTTTGTAGGAGTGTATGCATCACAGTAATGTAGCTAAAGCAGTAAGGTTCTGATACAAACAAGGAGAAAACCATTGTTCTGAAATGTTTAACAAACAGTGCGAAGCTTTCACTTAAGTTCTGACTTTGGATCTACCAACTTTGATGCTGCTATTGCTCAGCTGAAAAATATTAAGAAATAATACTTTGAATTTAGCATAAAATGTGAAAGTAGGTAAGCTAAAATGTAAATCACTAAGTAGGATTTCTTATATAATAAAATACTCTCCCCAATGTATTCTTTAAGTCTTGATACAGAAAATTTCTTACAATGTAATTTCAGAAATAATGAAATGAATGTTTCAGTTCCGGAACTAATTTTTATTTTTTTAATGAAATCTAAAAATGTCAGAGTTTAACCTTCAGTTGCTAAACTATGGTAACGTATCTCATATAGCCTCATTTACAAAATTTAATTTGATTGTCTCTTGTAATCCAGTCCTACCACATGTTGAATAATGTGTAGGTAAGTAAGGTGTGCTGAAGTGTCTTTCTCAAACAATCTTAAGTGTGCCCAAGTGTATCTGTAGTGTTGCACAGGTACTCAGGTGGTTGAGTGTATTGAGAGCAGATTTCGGGAACTGCCTCATGATGGCACTGTTTCTTCTTAACAAAAGTTGTTCCTCTCAAGAGCTGAAGTCTGATGTGGGAGAGGATGCATAATGCTTTTTGAAACGCGTGGTTTAAGTTCAGTGAAATGAATCATTTTCAGGAGGATGTAGTTCCAGTGACAGATGCAGTGACATGTTGACGAGCTGTAATGGCAGCATACCTACAATTTGTTGTAGACCAGAGTTGGTCCTAAAGTCAGTTTGGTTGCAAGGCAGCAGGGTGTAATTACCAAAACAAAAAGAAACAGATACTGTATGTCATCCCTGCTAATGACTACATTTTCTTACCCAGCAATCTGTAACAAAAAGCTTTATAAATGACCAGACTGCACTTAAATACAGCACTAGAGAAAAACTTGGTGGCACAAAATTATTCCAGCCAATTGAGTGGAAATGACAGAGAATAATATGAGGTTATCTTTGGCAGGGAGATGTGTGTTTGGAATGTCACTAGTGGACAGTGCATTGAGAACGCAAAGCTTCCGTATAGGCATACAGCAATCCATGTAAGTATAGCAACTTTTCAGGGGGTCTCTGTTCATTACAACTTTTTTGCTTTATTAACATGATATTTTTCAGAAACAGTTCTAAATATGTAGCTTGTAACATAGGAGAAAAGACCCTGTCACAATATAAG
>WAAG01055427.1:0-11864 GCA_013390105.1 Tichodroma muraria | reverse complement strand
TCCCATCCCATCCCACCCCACCATCACGTGCTCCGGGTGCTGTTGTAGGACACAGTATTGAAGAGATGATCCAAAGTGACCAAAGGCTCTGGGGAAGACACCTGAGACACCTCAGGAGGACTTGGCTTCTGAGGTCTCTGCTTTTCAGAATGCTTACAGACTTAGAGCTGTGTAGGTGACTTGGGCTGAATTTTCCTTTTTCTCTGTAAAGCTGTGCCCCAGAGGTTTGGCAGCCCCTGCACAGCAGCACCAGAGGCATTGAGACTCCTTTTTTCCAGTTTCTTTAGAGCCTTGTCCTGCTACATCCTGACTAACTGATGCCTTAAGATTTAAGCTTTTATATTTTTCAAATCCTGTACTGCATTAGTGCATGACTCTAAACTCCATATACAGTGTTAGCTGATTGTCTTCACATTTTGGTCAGACAAAACAATTCCTCCAGGCCTGAGAACCAAGGACACCCTCTGCCTCAGGCCCCAAAAAGTATAAACAGAAGTGAGTTGTGGGGGGGAGCAAACTGGGGGTATCTGACTTCCTTACCTGAAGCTGTAGTTGGAGGATTGACCCCTGATGTGTAAATGGACCAAACTTACATCTGAAAAACTCATGACCATCTTCCATCTCGTCTGTAGCCTCTGTGATGCTTTTGCACAGCCCAAGGTGCATCTGTTGAAGGCCTTTAATAAGCACCCACTTTATTCTTTTATCCTGTCTAGCCTCTGTTCTAGGGAGCCACTCCAAGGCATCGTAACAAGCTCTGTTTCCATGTGTGCCGCAGGTTCAGCCCATATGAGTGGTACGATGCCCACCCCTGCAACCCGGGCTCAGACATTGTGGAGAACAACTTCACCCTCTTGAACAGCTTCTGGTTCGGGATGGGAGCGCTGATGCAGCAAGGTAGGGCAGCATCCACCTGCTGTTAGGGCTTCTTAAACTTAAAATTTGTTTTTGTTGCCACCTCCCAGCGCCTCCTGGCCCCTGCGGCGCTGAGCACGCACCCGCCGTGCTCCAAGCAGGAGCGCTGCCTTCATCTCCCTCAGCTGCTTCATTCACCCACATCCCACAGACTCTGCACGCTCCTATTTCTGTTAATCCAAGCCATTTCAGGATCTCTGACCTGGCTCTCTCTCCGTTCTAAATCGCCTTTCCAGCAGACAGGGTGTCTTGCCCTCTGTTCCATCCCTGTTTTCCCCCTCCCCTGGGCATTCTGAGCCGTGTGGGATGCCCTGAAGCTCCCCCAGCCCAGGGCAAAGGCGAGGAGCTGCCTGGGAGCCTCTGCCCAGCAGGCCTTCAGGAGAGCTGTCAGTGGCACTGGTGGGAGCCACCACGGTCGCAGGGACCTCAGAAATGGGATATGGATGGGATTACATTCCCGTGTGTGAATGGAATAGAGAGATGGAATGAATAGAATAAATCTGTTCAGGCAGCAGAGCGGGGAGCTTGGGAGCAGCTCTGAATAAGGAGCAAAATTCAGCTGTGATCTAATTGCAGAAAATCCAGGAATAGAAATAAGTGGAAAATGTCAAACATTTGTCACACTTTAATTTACCGTGTATCAGTGGTTATATCCAGAGAGCAAAAGAAGCACAGCCTGGGCTCAGTGGCAGGCACAGAGCTCCTGCTCCGTGCTCCACTGCTGCCTGTAATAGAGATTCCTCCTGGATCTCAGCTGCCCTCATGGACAGTGACAGTTCCCAGCAAGACGGTTTAGCAGGATGAATCATCCCTCTTATCAGATGCTGATAAATGAAAAGAGCTATATTCTTTTTAACTCAGTTCTGCATCTGAGAAGAAAAATATTTCAAAGCCACACTGATGTCACAGCATCCAATGCATCAAAGGGCCAGATATGGAAGAGAGAAGAAGCAGGATCTTGAGGAGAACCAAAGCACCCTCAATATCCAGGACTCCTCCTCTTCCTGGTGTCTCCTTGTTGCACTCTGAAGGGAGGAAAACTACACCCTATGCTCTGCTTTGATGCCATGCTGCCTGAAATTGCTCTGCAAAGCCCAATCTTTGTTGCACATTCCAGGCTGATAAATCCTCTGAGCGCAGCTGTTTCAAACCCAAAGCTCTTGCCTGGCTTTAAAAGGTGTTTTGGGTGATTACAAAAATAGCACAGCCCATTTAGCCCTTCATGTCTGCTCAATAAAAGTCATTCCAGACCCACTACACCTTTTATGCTGTAACATCTCCTGCTTCCCCACTTCTGACTGGCTTTCAAAGCCCTGGACCCTGATAGCTCCTTTCTTTCGGTGTTTGATTTTTTTTAAACCTTGTGTATTTGAACACATTCCCCAGAGTGAGTCTTTTGAAAATAATCTGTATAAAAGCAAAGCCTTTTTTAAATGGCAGAACAAAACACTCATAAAAGTTCATAAATAGCTTGCTATTTAAATCTCTTAAAAGCAGCCCAGTTAATTACTTCAGTTTGGATGTTTCCTGTAAATTGGGCACTGTACCCAAGGTCAGTAATCAAGGAAGAGGGTTTTTCTGCAAATGCTACAAAAACCCCACTGATGTCCTCGCATACAAGATGTCTGGATAATTTGCCTCGAAACCAGTTGGCTTTAATTGCATTGCTGTAACAGTTTTGACAGTGAAACCTGATAATATATATATATACGTATATAAAATACACATGTGGATACATAAAATGGGTTCTTTCTCTCTATTTCCTCTCCTCTCCTTCCCCTCTCCCACCCCAGGCTCGGAGCTGATGCCCAAAGCCCTGTCTACACGGATCATTGGTGGCATATGGTGGTTCTTCACCCTAATTATCATCTCGTCCTACACGGCCAACCTTGCGGCCTTCCTGACCGTGGAGAGGATGGAATCCCCCATCGACTCGGCAGATGACTTGGCAAAGCAGACAAAAATAGAGTATGGAGCGGTGAAGGATGGAGCTACTATGACCTTCTTCAAGGTGAGACCGGGCAGAGGCTTTCTACCTTCCAGGCAGAGATGCCAACGGGAGCCAGGACAAAGATCCAAAGGCAGAAAGGCTCCCAAGCCACCCCTGCTGCTCCTTCCACGCAGCTTCTTTCAGTCTCACGTCTTGCCCAGACTGAGACTGTCGCTCACCTGAGTCCCACCAAGGCTAAATCCCCCTCCCTGTTGTTAACTGAAGTCACAGTTACAAAATTAAACTGATTTTACAGTTTTGCAGGCTCTACCCAATATTGGCTCAGACGCTGGAAAACGTAGCATGTGCCAAAGTGCAGCTTGTATTAAAGTGCTGCAGAAAAATCTGACATTCCCTAGAGCATCTTCCCAATTTCCACATCTGACCCATCCAGCTTCTTCCTTGCCTCTGCCAGCACAGCCCCATGGAGCCTCCAGGCTGATCCAGACAGCCTTCAGGAACAGAGGAGAGCCCAAATGAAACCCACAGCTGGACAGATGTTGCAAAGTGCCCTCCCTGACCAGTATTTTTTACAGCTGAAATATCTTTCTTGTCCTTCAGGTATTGATATTGATGTAATCCGGTTTTATTAACCTCTGATATCCAGGGTGAGATAGCACTACCAGTGCATCAAAATCCAATTGCATTAATTTCTTCTATTTAAAGCATAATTGAATTCAGAATCAGTCAGATTCCACTGTAGCCTCAAAAACAGAAAGAAACTGAGAGATGTAAAATGACCTTTAAAACCACTGCTGGCCTGTAAAAACCCAGTTTAAAAAGAGATAGAATAAAAGGATAGAAATAAGGGGTGATTAAGGAATTATCACCCTGGCAAGGAAAGAGGCCCAAAAAAAGATCCCAGGCTTTGGCTCAGGAATGGGATCTGGCTCCCCCACACCTCTGGCTCCCTCCCCCTCCACCACCCTAATGCAGAAGGAAATACATGTGACTAGCACAGTTCAGGCTTTACCAAGCAGGTTGTGCCTGGTGCTGCAAGATTTGAGCAGGCGCAGGGTGATGGCAGCTTGATGAGGCCTCAACGGTTTGATTGGCAAGACTCATTAAAGGAAGGCAATATGCTGGATTTTAGTAATAGAGCATTGTTCCCATGCAACTTCTCTTGGCTCTGATTTGTCTGAGAAGCCACTGTCCTCCCTGAGTCTGTGTCCTGACTCTGGCAGGCAGCAGCAGAGGTTAATAAAGAACCACAGAGGGGTTGGTTTGACCTTTAACAATCCTGGGAATGCCCAGTTTGCCTCCTGCCATGGAGCTGGTCCATGCAGTTCTGTCCATGGCACAGCCAGATGCGTGGTGGTGTCTTCCAAAGCCATATAAACCTGGAACAACCAGCAGGGAAAGGCAGGCTGTAACTGCGTGCTTTAACTGCGCTTTCCAATACAAGTTTTATATGGGAATAAAAGGAAACTATCTCTTTTAACAATCATCAGGACACAGTATATTTATTGCTTCATATCATTATCCATCAGAATCATACTTCAGGCTTGTAATGGCCTTGGCATGGTTTATTGATGCAGTGTATTTTCCTTTTCCTTTTTATTATCACTGTTGTATGGAGATGAATTCTCAGGAATGTCCCTTCTGACAAGCGTTTCCATTACTGGAGCAGGGGGAGTGCCCACGTGGGATGCTCTGTTCACCTGTCCTTCGTGTACAGAGGGACATGGGAGAGACAGGATTTCTCCCAGCCCCTGGCAAAGTGTGTGCCCTCGACTGGCTAATTCCTGCAGTGGCTTTGGTTCAGCTGCTCTGTCAGTGCCACCTCCATGGGGACAACTGTCACAGCACAGGGCTCCAGGTGTCAGCTGAGGATCCACACTCCCTCGGGTGGCACTGGAAGAACAGCACATGGCTTCCCTCCCCTTGCTCTGCTCTGCTCCGGGGGGCACCAGCGGAGGCAGCCCACACCAGCCGTGGCTCCCCAAGCACTCCTGCAGATCCGGAGCCTGAGCACTCCAGCAGCTTTGGACACACTGGCCCTGCTGGGACAAAAGGCTGATGGCAGCACACAATGAAGATCTCTGGATTACCTGCTACATTTGGCTCAGATTGCTGCCTGGCTCCTTGTATGGCTGTTCCCCAAAGTCATTCCCCTCGCAGCAGGGTCTCGCTCCTTCCTTTCTCCATGTTAAATCAGCTGCACACACCAGCCCCGAGCACACCCGGGCCCGCAGCCCCTCTGCCAGTGCCCATCCTGGGCCACGCTGGATCCCCCCAGGAATGCAGGAGGAGAGCACCACCCTGGGGCTGGTCTTAAGGAGCAATGGACAATGGCAGGAAGAGGAAGGCAGAGGCCTCGCACGCTGCTCCATGAGATGCTTCCCAAAGCACTGACCAGTTCTTTACCTGTGTTCAGGCTGCCTGAGAGCTTGTGCAGAGCTCACCAGGGACACTGCAGAAGGTCCCAAAAGAACCAAGACACCTCTGGGACAGCCCCACAGTGAGGGATGCTGCTCCCACAAAATTTGGCCCCATGCAGCCAAGAAAACCAGCCACAGCAAATGGGAAGAAGAGAGAGTTTTACCAACCATATTGGCAGATTTTGACTTCATGAAAAGAACTTCTGAGAAGCTGTTTACACTCTGGCAATGCAGATTGAGTTACAGGAATAAACATGGAACAATTAATTTAGGAACAGCATCTAGAGTTCATTATAACTCGTAAATCCTTCCCATCCTGCAGAGGATGCTGCGTCTCTGAATGGAAGTCCAGGTCTCATGTGCAGTTTGGAGTCTGGGTGTGTGCGTATGTGTGTGTGTACACAGATACTCACTCATACAGAAACGTTAAATCCTCAAGACTAAGTATCTTCAGTTGGTGGAAATCAATTTATTTTTTCATACAGGCTGGAATTGAAAATCTTAAGCCTGAAAGTTCCTTTCTTGCCAATTTGGCTGATAAAAAAGCGTATATGTCTTGGCAAGATGCCTCGTAGGGGCTCCTTTAAACGATTCCATTAATTGATTTGGGTGACTGGCCCTGCAGAACTGCTTATTAAAGGTGCCTTCTGAGCTGTGACTCTGAAGAATGAACTCGGAGGCGTTCTCGGCGTCGCTGCGATCGCTGCGTTTGGAGGGGCTGGCACTCGGCTTTCACACACACATCTCATTTAGCACTAACGCGGGGTGATTAAGATGCAGAGCACAGCAGACCAGATTCTGGTGTTATTTATCCTGAACAAATCAAGGAGGAGCGCCGCTCGCATGAGTCAGAGGGAGAGATGTGAGCAGGAGTGAGACTCAACCCTGCCATGTGAGCCTCGGCTGCAGCACCAGCCCTTGATAATTAGCAATATCTCCATCATTCCTAATGTCTCGGAGCTCCTGACACGGGAACTTCTCTGCCAGGAGGAAGCCAGTGTCAGACCATTTATCTTAATGCTTCAGAGCACCCAAGCAGCACCTGCTCATCTACCTTTGACAGCAAAGTTGCCACTGAGGGGGACCTGAGGACCATCCGGAGGATGTGGGGCCACAAGAGGGTCTCTTTACCCACAACCAACTGAGATATGCTTCTTTTAAGAAGCTCATAAAAGTAAATGGTGAATCTCTTGAGAAGAAATTAGCACCCAGCCACAGCACAGCAAATACTAGATCAGACCAGTAACTAATCCCAGCAAAGATTTTTTAAGGTAAACTACGGTAAAATCAGGGGTCCAGCGAAATAAATGTTCACACAAATAAAGAACACAGAAAAAAGAACAGCACAAATAAATAAACGCAATTTAAGGCATTCTTTATTACTAAATTACCACTAAGATGATTTTGCTTATTTCTGGTGCGGTCCTGGCTGATGACACCCAAATTCCCATCAATAAGCAACACCTTTGCTGCGTGGCCCAAGTATTTGAGAGGAGGAAGTGGAGAAATTAACTTTTTCTTCAACTACAAAACATGTTCTGTGGCTTAATTGAGTGTGAGCTGGAGCAGGGACGCTCCTGCCCTCGCTGCTCCTGTGACTTGGGATTGATGACCGACATCGCTCTCACAGCTGCTTCAAAGTTTTTAGCAAACTATCAACCTGTGAGGGCTGTGCTGGGAATTACAGCTAGGGGATTTTCCCTTGGAAAAGCAGTGTTCTTATTAGGTTTTAGAGCCTGAGGCTGCCCTGACCAGGGCTGGGTGTGAGCTGCCCTGCCAGCACCCATGGCCTGCCCTCCCTCCTGGAGGGACCCCCAGGCCCATCTTCCCTGCTGGGGTCTCGGCCCTAGGCCCGATCTCTGTTCCAGCTGCTCATTAGGCACAAGTGAGCAGTGACCAGCAGCTCCATCCTCCTGCCCATCCACCCAGGCGTGCCCCAGCTGGAGGAGTGCTTGACCCCTGGCAGGGCCGGAGCTGGGCTCAAAGCAGCGCAGCCAGAACTGAAAAATCTGGGCCCTTCCTGGCATCCCAAACACAATTAAATCCTTTCAAGCTCTTCAAACAGAAGAAGAGAAAAGTGGTTTTTCTCTTCCAGGGAGTCCTGTCTCACGTAATTTCAGTTGCCTGAAGAGGTCCAGTGCCTCATGCAAGTCCCATTTGCTTCACTAAATGCAGCCTATTGATTTTTTGCCAGTTTATTTTGCTCTGTGCTCTAAACTGGGAGAACACTGATGTTAAAAGCTCTGTGTCAACACCCAAGGAGCATTAAATGCAGAAAGAGAAGAGAGAGGGAGAGCCAAGGAACCCAGAGGCCTCTGATGTGAGCTATATAAATGTTAAACTAGTCCTTATCAGCCAGCTGAGCACACGATTCATTTCAATTACCCATTGTAATGTACAGATATTTAATAATCCTTTTGGAGGCTACATTTCTTGCTGCTCTTTGAGGTTTGATAGATGCCACAAATCTACCTTACAGGCACTGGTCCAGATTTTCAAGTGAGGGAGATTATCCTGCCTCTTGAATGAAGTTTGCTCCAGCACATCCACTGCTGCGCATTCATCAAATGGATTAAAACGAGCACGAGCTTTAATGGAGAAGAAATGAATCCCTGAGCATTTCAGTCAGGAGAAGGGCCCCACAGGGTTAAAGGCAGAGGAACAGCCTTTGTTTGAACAGCACTGCATTACCCAGCTTTGGGGTGATGAGCTTCTGTTTAACTTTTGCTAAACATGCTGGAAGAGAGGAGGTGAATGGGCAAAGCATTTGAAATATGAAGCACCACAAGGGACTTTCAGCTACCTCACCATTATTTATTACGGTTTTACCAGAAGAACCTATGCTGGCACATTTTGGGTGATACTGAAAAAATGAGGGGGAGCTGTGGCAGCAGCAGTTGGGCTGGGCTGGGGCTCCATCTCCTGCTTTCTCGTGGAAGGACAGAGACGTGTGGAGAGATAAGCGACGGCTTAAATCACAGCTCTGTGGCAGCAACTCCTCGTGCAGCAGCTGCTGGGAGGCCACCCTTATTCCAGGCACAGCACAGGGTCTTACCTGCCCTCTGACTTACCAGCCAGCTCCAGGCTTGCTGAGGAGCACAGTGGAGGAGGAGCTTTGGCTGGCTTAGCTGCCTCTAATAAAATAAGAAGGCAAAAACAGATCTAGGAAAAACAAGAAATTGTGCAGGAAAGAAGAACGGTGCTTAAAGGACCTGGCAGCAGTGGGAACACAAGCCTCAATATCCAAGTGCTGTTCCAGGGCTGGTCTGAGGGAGAAGCACTGACCCACGGGAGCACTGGGACCACCAAAGGGGCAAGAGGACATTGCTCTGCCTGTCCGGGAAATCTTCCTAAACTAAAGCCACTTCTGACCAGCAGTCTGGTCTAGTGGAAGGTGTCCCTGCCCATGGCAGGTGGGGGGAACAGGATGAACTTCAAGGTCTTTCCCAACCCAAACCATTCTGGGATTCTGTGACTTCTGTGATGACTGACAGAGACAACTCAGAAGGTGCTTGTAGATAAATGGTACTTTTCAAATGTTATGGCAAGATGTAAAATAACCATATTTCTTCTCACTCAACACATTTTTTAGAAGAAAAAAACATTCACATGAATAGCAAGCTAGAAAACATATTCCTTCCTTTGCAACAGAATGCCTGCTGATAGTGAAAGAATATCCATGTTTATTTTTAGCCGTAAGACAATCTTCTTGAATATCTCTGTGCTTCTGTTTATGTGGGTACGTTAAATCTGTTTGGCAGTTGCACATATCTCAGAGGAGATGTTTCCTTGCCATGCTGGAGGAAAGACAAAAATATCATAGAGTATGTGTAGAGAAAACCACGTCCTCCAAAACTCTCTCTGTTCTCTCTGCATGTAGAAACATTACAGGGTAAACAAATCCTGGTTAGGAAGTGAACACATTTAAGCAGATCTGCCAATGGCCTGGGCGATGAGGGGGCCTGCAGGGCTTTGGGCAGGGTCTCAGTTCCACCTCAGGACCTGAAGCACTCTTCAACCCTTGTTGCCTTTAAGGCAGCATAAATCCAAAAAATGTTGGGCAGTGAAGGCATTTAAGACAAAGTCAGATTCATGGTTGCTCCATTGTGCGACCTGTTCGCAAATATTATTATTATTAACTGAAAATATATCAGCTTTCAGCAAATGGACAATTCATTCTTATTTTGGGGCTGGGGGGTGTATCATTTTTCCAGAAATCCAAAATTTCCACGTTTGAAAAAATGTGGGCTTTCATGAGCAGCAAACCCACGGCACTGGTTAAAAACAACGAGGAGGGGATCCAGCGAACCCTGACGGCTGATTACGCGCTGCTGATGGAGTCCACCACCATCGAGTACATCACCCAGAGGAACTGCAACCTCACCCAGATTGGGGGGCTCATCGACACCAAAGGCTACGGGATTGGGACGCCCATGGGTAAGTGACAGTTCTGCAGGTGCCCCGAGGGGGGGCTGGTTACCACTACAGAGGTGATTAAGATAATCCACTCCCAGCGGGAAATTGCCAAATACCAAACTTCACGCTGTGAAGTACAAAACTGTCAAACTGCCCGCTGAAGAGAGGTCTGAACTGCGCTGCTCAACACAGACACCTTCCCTGCTTGGTGGGATTTTTGTCCCACTTTCCCTCTGTGTGTAACGGTGTTCCCATCCCCAGGGTCACCGTACAGGGACAAGATCACCATCGCTATCCTGCAGCTCCAGGAGGAGGACAAGCTCCACGTCATGAAGGAGAAGTGGTGGCGGGGTAATGGCTGCCCTGAGGATGAGAACAAGGAGGCCAGTGCTCTGGGCATCCAGAACATTGGAGGGATCTTCATTGTCCTGGCAGCAGGCCTGGTGCTGTCCGTCTTCGTGGCCATGGTGGAGTTCATCTACAAGCTGCGCAAAACGGCGGAGCGTGAGCAGGTAATGACTGAGTGCCTCTGATTCTCTGCATTCCCCTCAGCCCAGCCGTGGAGGGTTTTGCACACTAACCCCAGAGACAGGCAGGGAGGGGGCAGAGGGATCCTAAAACACCATCCCCAGAGGCTCACTGGTCTGTCCCTCTGATGGCCTCCACTCGGGAGAAAGTCACGGCTGTTCTGATCAGTGTCACCTGTTGCTGCAGCAGCCAGACCAGGACGCATGGGTAGGGTAGTTAAGAGCAAGCTGACATATAAATCATTAAAATATAGACAGAAGTCCCTAGGAGGGGCCTTTCTCAGCTGTTACATCCACTTGAAATCACCTTGCACGTTCCAGGTGTGACTATCCATGCCTTCTCCCCAGTCCCATTCAAAGAGGAACAAGTCAGGGCCACTAAGTCACTGTCTTACCAACTCCACCACACTCACAGGTGCAGCCCATCAGTGGCTGATCAGTGTTCAGGAAACAACAGAACTGCTGTTATGTTCTTCCTCTTCTGTGGGCATCCTAGTGCAGTAAGTGGAATGTGCACTTGTGTGTATGACCAGAAATCAAAGCAAGCTGCCCTCATGATGGACTAGATAGACAAGGGAAAGCTGCCCAGTAGCAGGAGGGGCAGACCCCTGTGAGTCCCCCGCAGGGATCACACAGCACCAGATCTCTGGCAGCCGCCTCCAGCTCTGCCTTTGTGCAGGATTTAGCATGTCACAGGAACAGTCCTTGCCAAGGGACAGGAACCAGCCAGGAACCCACACAGCCCCGCAGAGCTCAGCTGATGCATGAAACAGCCCCAGACCTTGTTCTCACCCTCCACTGAGCCCTTCCAGCCCTGCTGCTCCCCCTGGGGGAGCAGAACACTGCAGCAGTAACTGAGCATTTTGTCCCCGATGCCTTGGAGCAGCTACCTAAAACAGAGGCTAGACAGGATTAAGAGAACAAAAGTGGGTATTTATTGAATACCTTCAATAGATACACCTTGGGCAGTCAAAAGCCTCCGACGGGCTACACCCAAGATGGACAATGGTCATGAGTTTTTCAGACAGATACAAGTTTGGTCCATTTACATATCAGGGGTTATTCCTCCAATTACAGCTTCAGGTAATGAAGTCATATTCCCCCAGTTTGCTCCCCCCCCACAACTCACTTTTATTTATACTTTTTGGGGCCAGAGACAGCGAGGTGTCCTTGATTCCCAGGCCTAGAGAGGAATTGTTTTGTCCGAATAAGATGGGGGAACAGTAGCTGACAGGCTGCGGAGCTTTACAGTTACACACTAAAGAATTGCGGGATTACAAATATATGAAAAATATAAAAGCTAAAATCCTAAGGCATCCTCCCCGCTGTCCCCAGCGCTCCTTCTGCAGCGCCATGGCCCACGAGATCCGGCTGTCGCTCACCTGCCAGCGCCGGGTCAAGCACAAGCCCCAGCCCCCCGTGATGGTGAAGACAGACGCAGTGATCAACATGCACACCTTCAATGACCGACGGCTGCCCGGCAAGGACAACATGACCTGCAACACTGGATTGGCACCTGTGTTTCCCTAGGGAATGGCGGGGGGAGTGGGGGTGGGAGGGAAGGAATTGCTGCAGACGAGGCTGGGTGCACCCTTAACTTGGGAAGAATGGATTAAAAACAAGAGGAAAAAAAAA
>WAAG01055415.1:370-19581 GCA_013390105.1 Tichodroma muraria | reverse complement strand
GAGGGAAATATTCCCACTAAACCCCTAAATTTAATAAAAATGCACATTTTTAGTGAGGAAATGTTGTTTCTAAGAGAAATAATTAACATATAAGGTAAAGCAGAGTATATTCAGTTTTGAATGATGTTTCTGGGGAAACTGAAAAATATCATTTTCATTTCAAGAAGTCAAACAAAATACAGATCCTTGTAGAGTTAAGGATCTGTATCCCTATTTCTATATTTTTATATTTTTTTATTTGTATTTCAAAAGGGAAGAAAGGAGAGACCAGGGCAATACTGAGAGTCACTACGGTGATTTTTTTTTTTCCCCAATTTCCCAGGGGCCTGCAGAGAGACAGAAGCTGCATATGAATGATGGTTGGTTATACATTTGTTTATTTTATGAAGCCTTCTCTTCTTCTTTCAAGGAGACATCTAAGTATTGTAGGTAGAAAAAAAGACAGGCAGTTGGACTGTAATTCATATTTTGTTCAAAATTATCTGTATAATGTTGAAAATACTCATATTGTATTTTACAGAATTCAATAGTTTGTATTATTAAGAATCACTAATATCATGTTTCCTGGGGGTCCTTTTCAGGGTCAGTTATGGATAATAACTTCATGAATATTGCCAGGTTATGTTCTGTTGAAATTAGCTTATTGATTCCCTTCAATTGGAGGGTGACTTTTTGAGAACACTGTTTTTTTTCTTACCAACTCCTGGCTCTGCACAGACAATGAGAGCTGGTGACTGAGATTAAAATTAGGCTGGGAATAAAATCAGTATAAAGCTTTATAACTTTGAAATTCCCATGAAACTCTCAAATCATGTGTTTTTAAAATGAAGTTGTCTGAAGTAGCACAGGCTTCCCTTTGTTTGTGTCACTGAAAAGATGCAGCAGATGAAGCCCAAGCTAGGAAGCAATTAAATGTATTAACTGCTAGATGAAGGAAGGAAGGCCTAAATCCAGATGGGTTTCCTGCTTCAGGCTGAAGAGTCCATGGAGTAGGACCTTTTAAAAGAAGAAGTCTACCTGGTCAAGACCAGGTCCTGCTGTCCTGCTCAGCCTTACTATAAATCCAGCTTTACTCCTCATCCAAACCTGCAGAGCTCCTGCAGTGAGTCCTGGTGGGAATTCTTGTGTTTCCATCCCACTCCAACGCAGCTGCAGTTACTGAAGGGATTTTGGGAGATGTAGGGTAGCAAGGCATTGTGCCAAAAGCATGTGTGACCAAGGCTGGGCTGACACAGCTTATTTGTATGTTTATTCTGTGCTTTTTTACATAAAGATGCCTCTGAGAAGGAAGTTGTGTCCTCGTTTTGGTGATGTGGAAATTGCATCAAAGGCTGCAACAAAGACGAGACGGATAAATTAAATGCTTCATTTATCAATAGTTTGGCAAACCTGCATCATTCCTGTGCTTCAAGGGTTACAAGTCAAGCAGTTTTTAGCAAGCTGCTAATCTGCTGTGCTTGCTCTATAGTTATAGTTGCTTGCTGTCCCAGGAGTTTCCAGCAAATGCTCATACAATCTGATTAACATGGTTCACGTACAAAGGGCGCTGGCCTGGGGACTACCATGTCTCATTAATGGAAATGAATTTTTCATGCCATGGCTGCTATGTCCGTGCGTTAAGACTTTTCATTTCTTTTTCCAA
This sequence comes from Tichodroma muraria, assembly GCA_013390105.1. Lineage (NCBI taxonomy): Eukaryota > Metazoa > Chordata > Aves > Passeriformes > Sittidae > Tichodroma > Tichodroma muraria. The sequence continues at coordinate 17,939 of WAAG01055415.1, read as the reverse complement.
GTCTGCCTCTTTTCTGTATTGTCCTTTTTTTTTTTTTTAAGCAAAAATTTCTGTATGAATTTTAACAACCGGTTATATTACAGGTCTGAGAGTTTTTATTTTTGCATAGTGATGTTATTTTTACTAAGAAACAGATGTACTGGCAGCAGAGAAAAGAAAAGGAGTGCAATGGCATACATTTGTGTTTATATTGAACCCTTTAGCTCTGATTGAATGCTTGATGAGATCAGCTTAAGGATGAGGTGACTTGATCTGTTCTTGGAAGCAGTCCTGCTTTGTGTGGGAGGTTGGAGCAGGTGACCCTGTGAGGTCCCTGCCAGCCAACATTTTCATGATTCTGTGAATTGTCAACTTTTCAGTGTAACTTTCCAGAATTAATTCCAGTATTGTAATTGATGTATCATCCCATCTTTTTAAGAGGCTGTAACATGTTCTACTGTGACATGAATAGGGACATGTTCTGGTTTATTGCTAAAAGCAGGGACGGAAGTTTAGTCTTCTCCTAGCACCGTTCCTTGGGGTATTTTGGATTAATGGTGCTTTTTAAAGAAAATTGGAGAGGAAGCAATAGTACATATTAAGCCAGTATGCAAAGTATGCTCTCTGACTGGTCATCCACAGCTGCTTTCCTGTGGTATTTGTTATTTAACACTTTTTGCTGTCAGCAGATTGCCATTTTCTGATTACCATTACTTTGTTGAAAGTTCCCAAACATCACTGGCTGTGTTGTCAAGGGTGTGTACCTGGACATGGGTATCCAGCATCTTGCAGGATCATCAGCCCACATTTAGCTGATGGCATACAGCTGAATTAGCAGAAACCGTCAGCCCTTCTGTTGATGCACTTTTCCCACTTTAGAGGGGAATTGCTGCAATTCCTCTAAGCATCAGTTATATGGTTTATAGCCTCCTTCAGCTCAGTGTATTAAGCTATCTGTTTCTTGAATATGTCCTCTTTGTTCTTGTCATAATGCACACTTTGCTTCTCTTCAACTGCTAATGTCTCTAAATCAAAAAGTTCTACAGCATAAACAATTTAAGCTGTAATAGCTATACACAACCTGGCCAAGTATAAAGAAGCTTTATGAGAAGTTTTTCCTCTACAGTCGCTGATCTGTTTATTTTAGCTTGTAAGGTGTGTATCACGCTCTTCTCTAAGTGGTCAAGTGTTATGGTTGCTTTTTCAGAAATTATTCTTTGAGATATATGTATAGACTTAACAGTATAAATAAGCTCAGTCTACTGGCAGTCTGTGACAAGTTGTGCATAGATAGAAGTTTGACTGTCAACTTGAGCATGTCAAAAATTACTAGATTGGGCTGAGAGTGAGAATCGAGGTAGTCTTTAGGATAATGGTCTTCTCCAGTTTATTTCTTGCAATGCCCTCATCTCCATACAGCACAGCAAGGCTGAGAGATTTCCCTAAATAATGATCGGGGGACTGTCAAAGAGAGGTTGAGGATTAAACCATAGACTAAGCAGCTGTGCCTCTTCTCTCAAGGATGTGGTCACAACTGGGTAGGACTTGGTTGAAAACAGCATCAGATCTGGCTTCTTTTGTGGCTTAGTTCCAGAAGGGCTTAAGTAAAATTGTGAAATTGTTCTGGAGAGCTACTGAGAGCTTCACATTACTGATATGGGAAACTTTGCATGTAGGTGTACTTCATCACAGATCTCAAACCAGTGGCAGAACTGCCAGAAGATAGGTGTGCAGAGGAAATGGCAGAAAGAAGGGGTGCTTCTTTTAATTTTTATCCTCAGGAATCCACTGAGGATTCCTTTGTTGACCTGAACTATCATATCTCAGATTTTCTTTTTAAGAGAAATCATAAACTCATTTCAGCGTGTAGATACTGGCGGATTCAGGATGCTGAATGTCACACCACATTGACTATGTGTGAAAAAACATGTTCTGATAAATTCACAGGAATTGTACATCATGCAAAATTACACCTCCAGGCAGACTCGAATGACCAAACTCTGACATTTCTCAAACTTGACAGCTTATTTCAGTGGAGATTTAGGAAAAAAAAGGTCAAAGGACACCAAATGTATTACTGCTCTACTCTGCCTATAGCTATAGCAACACTAAATCTTCTAATATTACATCTTGGGGCAAATGAAGGGTTTCTCATTTAGGCCTTGGAAGCTGGAGTAAACAAGGCTTAGGAAGAACAGCTGAGGGAAGGTGGTGTTGTTTGGAGAAAAAGAGGCTTAGGGAAGACCTTGTCTTCTCTACAGCTCCTGAAAGGAGGGTTAGCCAGGTGGGGTTGGTCTCTTCTCTGAAGTTACAAGTAGTGAGACAGGAATAAAAGGCTTTAAGCTGCACTAGAGAAGGTTTATATTGGATAGAAGGAAACATTTCTTCACTGAAAAGCCCTGGCGCAGCTGCCCAGGGCAGTGGTGGAGTCACCACCCCGGAGGTATTTAAAAGCTGTGTCGTAGTGGCACTTGGGGACCTGGTGTAGTGGTGGCCTTGGCAGCGCTGGGTTAATGGCTGGACTCTGTGCCCTTAAAGGTCTTTTGCAGTCTAAGCAACACTCTGATTCTGCCATTGTATGGATCATATGCAGGGTTGTTACAGCCCGCTGGCTCCAGCAAATGTCCCCTGGCCTCGGCAGGAGCAGTCTGGGGGCTGACAACGCGGGACCAGCCCGATGGCCTCCTGACAGGAGTCTTGGGCGTCCGTGTGCCCCAGCAGGTGTACAGGGGACAGAAGTGTGCTTTCAGAAACATGGGCTCATCCTGGGTTGCAGGACTAGTTTCCAAGGCAACATCACTCTGTGTACTTGAGCTTTAACATTTCAGAGTTCACCCAGAAAATAAATTTGGTGTGATTATGAAGTACACTTGGTTGTTTTCTGAATTCTTTGGATGCAGATCGTTGAAAAGAGCAGAAAATTATGTTACTGCCTTACTGTTTTCTGCCATAAACCATGCACAGAATCATTAAAGCTGTCATCTATCAAAATATAGTAAAATTCCAATAAAGCTAAATTGTAAATGTTGCCATCTTCAGCTCCATGATATTTTATTTTTAAGGGCTCCCTGTCATTGTTGAACTTGATAAAACTGAGTAAAACCCCACTGAGCAAGAAATGAGAAAAACAAAAATCTAGAAAATGTAGTCTTGAAGTAAGGATTTAATTTTTTTTATTCAAGTACTGACCTATTTTTCTACAGCAGGTTAGAATAGCACAGGATGGTGACAACAAGAACATTTTTGTGTGTGTCTATCAGTATTTTGAATCTATCATTTAAAGTCTGGTTTTATCCAAAAAATTACTCTTGACATGAGACATTAGGGCTTCATATTTCCTCTGTATCTCTGATTTCCATGGGAAATATTGCTAATAGGAAGATTTGTCTTCTGTAACCAGCTAAGTTTGATAAATTCATCCTAAACTCTGAGAACTGAAGCACTTGGAACAGATTGCCCAGAAAGGGTGTGGAGTCTCCTTCACTGGAGTTACCACAGAACCATCTGGATGCAATCTTGCTCTGTGTCCTCTGGGATGACCCTGCTGGGGCAGAGAGCTTGGACCAGCTTTAGATAGAATTGTATCCCAAATGGTCCAGTCACCAGCTTGTTTGTGGGTTGTGGTTTCTTTTTTTTGTGTGGTTTAGTTTGGTTGTTGTTCTTTCCCCAAACAGAATGTGTTAATATTTTCACTGCAAGGTTTTGTCAATGATTGCTTAAAGTCGGGAATGGCCTATTGTGAGGCCAGATTCCTGTTTTTCTTGTTTGTAGCTCATCCATAAAAGTGACCTTTTGATTTTGGTTTTCTTTTGTTTGTTTTTGTTGTTAGTTGGCTGGTTTGTTGTGGTGTTGGTTTCTGTGGGTTTTTTTTCTGGTTTGTGGTTTTTTGTTCTTTCCAAGATACGAGTTGAAACTACACAGTATTTTTGCAATGTTCGTTTTCATCTTTTGAAGTATAGCAGACTTCCACTAGTACACTTTATTACAATGTAGTAGCTTGCAAGTATACAGTTTCCAAATTTTCAAAGTTAAAATGACTTAATTTTTAAATAACAATTTAAATAGGATTGACTGTAATTAAAGAGAGAAAAGAGTTTGAAAAATATCAAAGTGAAATGTGCCCAATCCCAAGACTGGCAACGTAAAAATTTCTGAAGCAGAAATGAGTCATATAAAATTAACTTTCTTAAGAACTGCTGTGGCCTGTTAGTACAGCTATTGCTGTCAGCATTTTCAAGTTAAACACCATTTACAATGATTTTATTTCACATCAAATTCAACTATAAGCTTAAATGCAAATGCCCCAATAACAGTTTTTGTCCTGGTAAAGCTTTGTATTTTGTTTCTTTCAGAGGTAATTATAACATCTGGGGGTATGTAATGCAAAGTATATTATTGATGAAACCTTGAAGATGGAAAACATATCTACACAGGCAAAGTGGATATTAGGTCAGTGTATAGATAGTTTGTATGAGGAAAAATAGGAAAAGGGAAAGACTGATATTTTGGAAGAAGAGCTTTGGGTGGGATGGACAGGAGCTCAGGTAGAGTTTTAGAAGCTAAATGGTGGGGAGGTGGATTGGGCAGGAGGATTTGGGTGGTGGGGCTGGGGCCTGGTGGAAATGAACAGAGATATGGATCAGAATTTCTTCCCCTTACACACAGTTTAAGAACAGTGTGTAAACAACACATCCCAGCTAGCCCTGGAAGTCCTGATTCTCCATCTGCTTGTTTGCTTTTAGAAACACTGTAATCTATCCAGTGCCCTTCTCAAGGAGAACAGCAGGATCTGAGTGTTGATTCCAGTGGAAAAATGAGTGATTAATTCATGAACTAAGAAAAACCGGAGAGAGTGTGTGTGTGTGTGTGTGTGTGTGTGTGTGTGTGTCTTCTCTCACCTTGTTTGGCATTGTCATCCTGATGTTTGCAAATGAGCAAAAGGAGTGAACAGTGAGAAAACTGAGCTGTTTCCACCCAAATGGGAGGGAAGAGCTGTCCTGGAAGCAAAGCAAAGGCAACAGCACAGCACGTCCCCCAAGAAATGCACAGGCTCCGTAACAGAGCCATTTATACTGATCTGATTACACTGCAGTTTTAATAAACCTCCTTGGTAGACTCTGCATATATCACAGATGCTGTTAGCTCCTATAAGGTCAGTAAATATATCTGAGTTTTGTTTCAGGCAAATAGGTATTGCAAACAAAACGTGTCTGAGAATGGGAAAGATCTGTGTTAGTAGTACATGCCCAGCATATTAGAGACCAGCTAAGGCTGCCTTTTGTTACCTGCTGGGGAAGAAGGAGCTTCCTGCAATCTTTCTGCAAGCCCCAGGAATTCAGAGATTCTGAAAAGGCAGCAGGCAAATATATCCATGTACCTATGCACATCTGGATGGCCCAGGATATTATAGCTCAGGTTGCATTTGATCATGAGCAAATTAACTCTTGTTCCAGCTGGATGTCATCGTGCACAAGTCTTATCAATCAGGGTGCACCACAGACTCTGTTCTTGTCATGTGGTCATCCTTTGTGTTGATATTAATGGTATCTGGGTCCACGTGGCTGTTAGTGATAAAATCAGTGAGAGATTTTGAAGAGGTTAAATACTCTGTATCATTCATCTGTGCTTACTAATGAAGAGACAACTTCAGATTCAACTTAGCTGTGTTTTACAGACCTTTCTCCACTCTGTTGTTTCTTCTACAACACTGCTCAGCTTTTCAGGTTGCATTCATCTTCAGTGAAATGTGAACAACTGGTGAATTTTGTCATTTGTTTTTATCTGGTGGCTCTATGGAGTGACAAGGTACTTAATTGTCCTGCTGTAACTGAACTGCTTGCCAAGCCCATATCCCAAAGGTGAGGGAAGGGAGAAATCATTACTGCACAAAATTAAGGCAGTGGTGATGGAAATATCATGTTATTATTTTTGAATTACAGGGTAGTGTAATGTTGCTGTTGACAGGGGCATCATAATCTCTTCTGCAAAAAAGTTTTGTCAGGGATTTATAACTCTGAAGAAATTTGTCTAGGCCTGAAACTTGGCATTGTATCGTTTAACAAAGTATTAATTTGTTGTCATACAACAAATTTAAAGCCTTGCAAGTGCAGTGGGTGTTGAGTTCTATGATAAGCACAGCTGTTAGCCCTTTAAACAGGTGATACTACACCTACTTTGGGGGTTTTCCTAGGCACAAAAAGATTACAAGGACGTAGAGGAAAAGCACTCTGTACAGAAGTTACTGAGAAGAAAATAAAAATGAAAGACCCCTTCAAAATGATATGAGCCAACAACCCTGGAATTTTGGATTTATGACTGTACAAAGAGGCCACAGTGCCTTTAGGAGAAATCCTGGGTGAATTTTGCCTTTCCAGTGCTGAGCACTAAGTGGCCTGAGAAGGGCTCGCTGTGGGCAGCCCGTTAACACTGCCAGGCTTCATGCTGAGCATGAGCCTGCTAATTGTCTCAGCTATTTATGGGCTGCATTTAACAACTGCAGCACAGTCACAAACAATTTACAGTACTATGTTCGTATTGCTTTTCCCTTGTTGGTTTCATAAAATGTTCATGTAAACTCCCCTTTCTGTTATGGAGGTATTGGGGGGTGGCAGGACCTTTAATGAAGATCATATTCTATAGTTTTCAAAAGCTTTGCTAATAAGGGATTGAAGCAGGGAAAGCTGGCAAGAAAAGAAGTTTCTGGTGGTTCCATAACAAGATGTTCCTATCAGGCAGGATGTAAATGTGTTATTTTTAAGGTCAAAGCACAGGCAGAGTTTTGAAATGGGCTCGTTAAGGCAATAACGATCTGATAAAGCTGGCTCTCCTGATTTCTTGTGTACTGTTAATTGAAAGGATATTTAGCTTTGGTTTGATACCTCTTTATAAACATTCTCCCCATAAATCAGTGGAAGTATGGAAATGTACATCAGCTTTATTGGTCATCAGCTTGGCTCTGTCCAGTATTCCAGAGTTTATGATCCCCTTTGCAGTCCCTATAGAGTGGCTTTAAAGCTCACTTGGTGCATATTCAGACTTCAGGCCTTTTGCAGTTGCTCTTTTATCTTTATAATAAAACATGTATTTAACAACAATTAAATGTTGAAACAGCTTGCTGGCAGATGGGGTGAATTTTCTATCTCCTGAAGTTTTCAAAAATGTCTTTCAAAAATATGTTCATTTTATGGTCTGTGTTATAGAAAGACTGAACTAGAATATTGCAGTTTTTTCTTGACTTCAAGGTTTTTTTTCCTGTATTTCTATTGTCTTTTTTTTTTTTTCTCCAATTCACTATACTGTGTATGTAGAGTTTTCATTCTGCTTCCAATTCCAAGCCAAAACTACATTTAATACATGATGTTTAAGTCATGCCTACTTCCTTAACCAGCTAAATACCAAACACTGAATAGAAGAGGTGATACAGATTGCATGGCACAAATGATCTGTGCCTCGAGAAGCAGGAGACCCCTTTGTAAAATTACTTTTGGAATGGTTAAATGCAGTGCAGGCCCTGATGGCAGATACTTCAAGGTAAGTTGTGCTGTGTCTTTAGACTGAAACAATGAGCTTAGAAATATTAGTGGAAAAAGTGAAGTTAACAACTGCTGCTACTCTTGCATTCTCTGCAGTCTTTAACTAAAGGATGTGTGTAGCTAATAAGATTCCATACTACAAAGAGTAGTCTCAAATATAAAACTGAATTGAATATTGATTTTTTATTTTAGGTAATTTAGCTGCTTGCTTGTTTGCTGTTGTTTTTTAGTTAGTTAGTTTATTTTTTTTCCCCTGAAGTGAGGAAACTGATTTTGGGCTTTGAACGAAAATTGAATTGCTGAGATGCTAAGCTGTGGAATGGGGTTACTACTCATCTGCATAATAACTATTAATAACCATTTCAAGACATTTCATATTAATTTTTATTATGCATTTATATGTAGATTTAAATAACCTTTTTTAATACACTCCATTGAACAATAACACACTTTTTTTAATATCATAAATACAGGGAAAACTTAACTACCACAGATAGGCAATGGTCAACATTTATAAGCTCAGCAAGATTAATATTTGCCATGAAAAACTGCACATGAAAAACTGCCTTAATTCTGGTTTATGGCTAGTACTGTAGTAATCTGCCAAGGGTTTACTTATTTGGCTAAACCAGTTTGTTAAATGACTCCAGGAATTCTGGAGCCAAAATTGTGTTTATGAAATGCAGTGATGATTTGCTTTGCTTTAAAGGACAAAACATCAGTCTTTAATTTCTAATAAAAAGCAGTATGAAGTGGAGTTGGAAAGATGAGGTTGTTGAGCAGTTGATATTACCTAGCAATGATCTCTGTCACTGTTGGTTTGCAAATTAGTCCTTCCACTAACAGAAGAGGAGATGGAGTGAAAGGGCAGATAAATAGCTTGAAAATGAGATATCTCAATTTTCCAAGGAATATTAATACGTGGTTTGTGTCCATTTGGTGCTTGGCAGGAAGCTCAGTGCAGCAGGCATCATTTCTGGGGCTGGCATTATTAAATATCTTCCTGAACAACCTGGATGGAGAGGCAGAGTGCTCCCTTGGGAGATCTCAAGGTGATTCACAACCCTGGGAATTGCAGTGCTGAAGTTCAGAGGATCCTTCACAAACCTGTAGCTAAGGAAATCCATGGAGGGCAGCCACAGAAGCTTTGCAGCTGTTTGACTTTGCAGCCATTTGTGGACTCTGCTGGAATTTCAAGACTAAATTTGCAATTGTTATTTAAATAAATAATGCAGGCTTTCACACTCATTTAAGAGGCTTTAGTTTAGCTCAGCACACTAAACTCTGTTGCTCCCACTGCATATGGAAGAGTTTGGTCTGCAGGGGGAGAATTGATTTGCAAAGGGACTGGAATGGTGACTTGGGACGTGTGGGCTCTCTTGACCGTTCCCAGGCTGTCTGACAGTTATAGGTGAGGGATATTTATATGGCTGTAGGGGGAAAATAGGACCTGTAAATTGGTATTGTATAGAGGCAGATAGCCTTTCAGGGGACAATAGGCTGTTTCATTATATTGGAGCTTGCAAGCAGTTTGCTCTCTTCAGAGGGCTTCAAAAAGCTGAATTCCACTTTGCCATTACAGTGGGTTCCTCTGTTATGTGGTAATGTTATTTGGAGGTGAATCTTGGAGAGTGAAAATGCCTTGAAACATAAAAATGGAGTGATAATGTAGTGTTGTTGGTATCAGTCTAGTGTTCATCACTATGAGAGGTTTCATACCTTTATCTTCATTTTATTCTAATTGAGAAGTGAGGCTGATATTTGAAAAGCCCTAAATTACAGATGCTTATGTGTTGGAATGGCTATTGTCAGAGTGTGGGGGGGAAAGGCACCCTATTGTTGCAGTCTTTAAAAAATGATTTGTTAAAAATTGACTTTGCGTGTTTGTACTGCGGGTCAGAGTTCCCTTTAGAGGGCTTCTACTTCCATGGAAATATCTGGAAGTGCCACAGTTATGCCTTGCTATTAAAAGAATGATTTTGTTACTAATACTTACCTGGCAGTGCTTTTGATTCATTAAAATGGGAAAAATAAGTGGAGCAAAACAACTGGGACAATTTCTAAGTAAATTCATCAGTCATTCAGGAACTATGCATTTAAAATACCTATAAATAATAGAATGCTCCATCTAAATGGAAGCCTTTTATTGATATGTAAGTACAGTGTCACCCTGAAGTTTCTTTTTTAATTTATAATTTCCTTGTGTTTAGAATCAGATCAGGCAATTCATATTATTTCCAGCTTTTCAACTTTATTTTAGCAGCATTATTTTGTATGGTATGTGAAATGAAATTGTTGCACACAGTTGTTAAGCTTTAAAATTACTTTCAGGTAACAAATAATTGTTTTGGAAACTCTGAGCCTTCGTTCAATTTTTTAATATTATCTCGAGGACTGACAAAATAATTGGATAATTTCAGTGGATTGCCATTGGCACTTTTAAATTCATTTTATTCATATTCTTACAATATATTTCCCATGTTGTTCATGGGACTGCTGATCCTACAAAAGACAGGACAGTGGAAATGGGGAGAGTAAAATACTGAGAACCCATTTTTTTGGGCTTTATTGTCTGTTTCATTCTTTCAAGTTTACAAACACTAAATAAATAGTTTATGTGTGCACACAGAAACAAACATTTAGGTTTTAAATTTTGTTTTAATAGATAAAAAGATGGCCTATCACAAAGTGAACGCAGACCAGAGAGCACAGGGGCACTCTCCATACCTTGACAACGATGAGCTCCAGGCCACAGCGCTGGAACTGGAGTGGGACATGGAAAAAGAGCTGGAGGAGCCTGGCTTTGACCATTTCCGGCTGGACAGTGCAGCCCAGCACCACGTGGGGAACTCGCAGAGCCCTGACCTCGACCTGGAGCCCATCCAGCCTTCCTCTTCTCCAAAGGGAAGATTCCAGAGGCTTCAGGAAGACCCTGACTACATCTCCCACTACACTAGACAGGCACCAAAGAGCAACCGCTGCAGCATTTTTCGGATACTGAAAGTATTTTGCACTGCTTTGATTTTATTTATTTTTGGAATTGTGATAGGATATTATGCACACAAGAAATGCCCTTCTCGCCCAACATCTCAAGAACCAAATAATCCTCATATCTACCATGAAATTCTCAAGGAAATCAAAGCTGAAAATATTCAACGGATTTACAGGTACGTACCTTGGCAGTTTTTTTATCTAAGTGCTCTCAGGTGCCACTGTTAAGTCTTCACCTGATTCTTTTTTATGTGGAATCTTATTTACAAACCCTGACATTTTTTTTAATGTTTGGTTTTATCATGACGCTTGGGAGATGTTCATAAGCGTATACAAAATTCATTTTTTAATAATGCAAATTTGTGCTAATCATAATAGGTTTTGCTTTAATAATGTTCTATTGCTAAATATATTATTATCTTTGATGTAAATGAATTGAAAAACACAGATAATTCAAATTGAATTGGAATATAGACAATAGAACAGCTGTCCTAGATGCAGCTGACTGCCAAATAACACTATTGAAAAGCAAGGTTAATATGATGTTTTGTACTATTTGGTGCTTTAAATAATCCCCATCTAATTTTTGGCACAAAAGTGAACTCTAACTAGTGTTTTTTCTCTATATGGTAAATTAAACCTATATTCTCTATGGGTTTAGGATGGAAGAATTGACCTTTGCACTCTGAAAGATGGTGATTTGTTTATTTTGGTTTTTATTACCTGTTTTAAGAATGTAATTTTTTGTAAAATACCTGGGTTTGACTGGGCTTGATTTTATTCTTTTTTCAATGTGGAATCCTTTCACTGCTTTGACTGTCTATATAACATGTTTATATCAGAGTATAATCACTTTTCTGTAGCAGAGAGTGTGAAAGAAAATAGGTTTTCCTGCCAACTTTTGAAAGTACTTCTATATGGGGAGGGGAGATGAGCTAATTTTTGGCTTCTGGAATACAAAGTTCCTTATTCAAGTTAAAGGTAATGCATTGCAGATTATTTGATCAGTGTCAGTTCAGAAGCAGCAGAACTATACCTGAAGTTAGAAAAGATTGTTGTCATGGTCCTCCAAAGAGGTGTTACTGAGTAGATCAGAAATACATCTGAAGTAACCACAGGGGTGTTGTAACAATACTTGTCTTTTATTATATTTGCTAAGACAACTCTTAAATCCTTTAGTGGGCAACGCTGTATTTTGAGCCAACACTGTTATTAAATTCAAGAGAAAAAGTAAACATGAAGGGTTTCATGTCAGTATTCATGTACTGAACTGATTCTACTTCATACAAATCTAATTTTCATAATGGGAAAGAGTCATGAAAAGATCAGGAAAAAATGTTGACTTTTAATGTAAAAATATAGCTTTTGTCTTTCAGAGAGTAAATTAAACTGAATTCTGCCATCAAGCTTCGTCACAATCAAAGTATTGGAGTAAACTAAGCCTTAAAATTGGGTATTACATAGATTACAGCAAATTGCTGACACGTCTGTCAGACTCAGGATGATACTTCAGTGCTTTGTGTTTGGGGACTGGGAATCACTTGCCATTCTATTATTTCAAAGGGTGATTTAAAACCATCCCTTTTCAAACCCTTCATGATTTCAAACCCAAATGATTTCAGCTTGCTTTTAGGATACTGGTGAGAAACTGGATTTCAGGTAGAAAGAAATATGTAAATACTTTGAAACTTAAAATCTTTGGTAGTTGTCATGCTATAACATAATTCTAAATATTTCTTTATTGGTTTTTTTTTCCTATTTAATAGCATGATTTTAATAAAAGCAATTGAATATTAATTCAGCTACCTATTAATTCTGTATATAAATATGTAATCAATGCTTTTAGTATACTGCCTTACCCACAAGGTTCTTCCTAACCCAGCATTTTGGTCTGAGACAGCTTTTATCCCATGCTGACTTCAGTTGCTTTCCCTCAACATCTGTTTGGCAGGAGTCAGAGTGACTGCAATGAAACCTGGGTGTGTGTAGGTCTAAGAGTACAGAACATGCAACATATGTTGCTCAGGTAAAAACAATTAAGCCCAAACCTGACAAAATCAATATATGTTATTGGAAAACTTCCTTCAGTAGAGTACTTTGAGTTACTAGGAATAAGTGGTATCTGCTTAGCTTGCAATTTCTAAATGTTACCAAGCATGACATTAATTTGATTTTCGTTGTTTACGCCTTAGATCAGGCTCAGATGGTATGGGAGTTTGCTAACAGTCCTGTAAAGGAATTAGGAGGAAAAAAATCCTGTTTAAGAGACACAGAGGTGCCAATCATAGTGCTGGAGCAGACATCACCTTAATGTGCTTGAAGGTCTGGGGTGGGAGCTTTCTGTTGGGGTGAGATCTGCTTGTGGTCAGAAGCTTTGAGCATTTGACCCTTTGCACTTCTAAAGAGGTGGCAGAAGTGCTCCAGGGAACCTGTGTTGGTTTTGTTTGGATTTGGACTGGATTCTTTGTGAGTTGAATGAAGCTTGTCTACCAATCTCTGTTGGGAATTAAGTGGTTGAGTCCCCATCCCTGGAGGAATATAAGGGACATGGTTTAGTCACCTTGTCACTCAGCAGTGCTGGCTTAATGGTTGCACTCAATCCTAGAGATGTTTTCTAACCTAAACAATTCTGTGATGGTGTAGGATATCTGCAGTTGGTGTTCATGGGTTGCTGAATTGGGATATTCAGGTGTTGCTGTGTGGCTTCTCCACTGGAGGCTCCTGGTTGGGCTCCTCTTCTGTCAGACCCATCCTGGCTGTCTACATGACCCCAGCTTCATGTTAAGGGGCTTTTGTTTTGTTGCTTTTGGTTTATGTTTTTTTTTTTCCCCAGCAGACATACTAGAAATCATTAGGTAAGAAAACTCAGTGTGTTGGCTTTAATTCCTTCAACTTTGCAGCTTGTTTCCCGTGAAATGGGAATGCTACAGAATTTCTCTGCAATTTAGCACAGTTGTAATTACTGGTCTTGGCCAAGTTGCTTAATCAATGGTACAGCCTAAGTCAAGGTTATCTCTGTGAGCCTTTTTGAACACCTCTCCCCACCCCTAGTAGGGAGGTGCTTGCATTGTTGGTGATAAAAGGTAGAAATCAGTTCATTCCTGATGTTTCAGAGGTTTCAAGATGAGTTGTCAGAAGTGCTTGAAGAGGAAAAGTAATTGCCACAAGGAAAATTAAGAGTTTTTCCTCACCTAGCACACTGCATTTTAAACTGGGACAAAAAAGAAAAAGGGACCAATATTGTTAATATGATTCAGTCAGTAAATTAAACAATCCAGGAGTGTGAATACTACATTTGTTCAGATATATATTTTTAAAGAGAAACAATCTGCTCCACAGTACAGGCAGACTCAGATCTGGTAAAAACACTCATGATTCTGCAAACATCACTGGGCTGCTGGAAATCCAGTAATTATATCTGTTTGTGCCATGAATATAACTTTTTACAGTTTTCTTTTGGAAGATATATAACAAAATTCAAGTTAGTAATTTGTCTCCAGAAGGCCTTCAGGGCAAGTATAAATCCCACATTCAGAAGAGGTAGACGTTGAAACACGGAATACTTTGAGCACTGCTTCTGTTTATATCCGTAACCAGCAGAACTTACCAGGGCTAAAGAGGTGGACGGAATTGACAAGCAGAAAGCAGGTTATCTCCTGGGACAGGTGGGTTGAGTTTTTGGAGCCCTTCTGGAGAGTGTGTCATGAGGGCACGGCCAGAGAGGAGTGACCTGTGCCTCGAGCCGCGCTCCCCGAGGAATGTCTGAGCTCCAAAATACCATCATTAACTGGGGAGGGCCCTGCTCTCCAGAGGGATGAATGCATTTAGATCTGGAAGTCTCTACAGTTTATAACAAATGCTGGAGGTCGTAAGAGGCAGACCTTCAAAAACACAGAAACGCCCACTGCCAGTTTTGGTAAGCAGCATGCTGCTGAATTCTCAAAAGTGAATTTGCAGTGAAAATATGCATAATTCTCAATGAGATCTGACTTGTTAAAGCTACTTTTTAAAATGACACACAGGTTTCTACTATCACTTAAGTGCTTTTGAAAATGCAGCTGTTTTTTCATTCTCACTGTGTATGATGTCTATAAAGTTATTTCAGTTTTATTGCTCCAAAACCAAATAAAAATGAAACAATCCTATTTTATTTGGAAAATGTGGGGCTGTCATAATTTTTAGGAGGTTGTAATTTTGGGGTTGGCTTCTATAAATTAAATGGATAAACAAAGATTCATGTTGAATAGTAAGAATAAAAGAAAGAGGCAGTCATGTTCATGTCAGTGATAACTCTGGCTGTGCATTATTTATCAGATTAGTTAATTGATCTCATGTTTTTAAAATTCTTTTAGCCTTATTGACCTTTACTCAATAATTACTTTGCAAAATTCTACGTCTTGGTTATTATCAGATCCACAGGTTTTTTTCAGATACCTCTTCCCATGATTAAAACTGGGATGGGGGCACAGAGAGAAGAATCTTTGCTTTGCTCTCCAGCCAGTCTACAGAGAAGCTCCTACATTTCAACTCTGCTTTTCATCCTGTGTGTTCTCAGCCAAATGCTTCCTTCACTATCATTTTTTCTGCCTTTGAGCCATAGGGAGGTTTAAATCCCTTCATAATACACCCAGTTGTAACTAACTGTCCTTTAGAGGCGTATCTGTTCCTTATTCCAGCTGGTAATATCACCTGCAGAATCTCCCAAATCCATCTCTGGCAAGAATTGATTTGTCACTGGTGCCTGCTGCCATCCATAACTTCAGCTTAATTCTTCAAAGGGCTTTGGAAGAGCAGGCAGCAGCTGCTGTCCTCTGGGTCATGGCCAAGGAAAAAAAGTGCCAGTGCAGTGAGAAAAGGACTTTTCCTTGTGTTTTTTTTTTTTTTCTCAAAGTGAGAAGCTTCCATATCTAAGTGTTTCTTGTTCCCTGATCAGTTGTACTCAGTAATGTTAAAACCTTGGGGCTTCAAATCTTTTTCTCAGGTAAAACCTGTGAAATACATACCTGAGGAGCAAAGACAGCCTGGAACTTCCAGGAAAATTGGAGTTTTGGAGATTCGGACTGAGTGAAATGTACAGGCTGGTGCTTGGTGAATTACCTTTGTCCCAGGGAAAAGGAGTGCTCCGGTGACTGCTTCTCTGCTCCTGTTAACAGCTACTGTTAATTAATAGCTACACCTGACCTCTCCTTGGCTGCTGGGGGCACTGTGCTCGCCTGGGCCCCTGCTCACTGCACTCATCATCAGTTTTGTCCCCTGTACACAAATTTTGTTTTTTGTCACACCAACATCTGAAGAGAGCATTGCAAAAAGCAAATCTCAGTGGGAACTCATCCTGTTTCCTCCTGGATACCAGTTTCAGTTATTTCTTCTCTTGGCTATCACAAATGCAAGTATTAAATCTAGTTAGGCTGGGTCTGAAGCCAGGCCTGCTTTATCTTTGGAAATAGATGTTGGCGTATTCCCAGGTAACCAGGAGCCGAGTGAGCTGCCTAGATCTATTTCATTCCCACTGCGGAATCACTTGGGATTCTCTTCATTCACATGATAATTTTGAATGTGTATTTATAAGTACAAAGCCCCTTTTGAAAGGAGATAGGAGTAATATCAAACAACGGGAAGTTCCCCCTTATCCCCCTGCCACCTCCCCGCTGAAGAATGGCTCTGGGAACATGGGGAGGTGTCTTTTGTGGAAGAAAGATGCCCTGTGTGACCCAAGTGCTATCTGTGGAACAGAGACTTCATAAATTTAGGCTTCAGATACCCACTTATGTCAAATATGATTTCCTTTTAAACCAAAAAATAGGTTATATCTGTACTTCAGAGGTGTTAATAGAAAGGCTTGTCTGTTTTACAGTTTTCCTTGATTTCATTCTTTATTTTTGTTTCTTTTTCTTTAGATGAGAAAAGGATGCATTATATCAATATAATGCATGAGAAGGATGTGTAAGTTTGATCATGTTAGGGTCAGCTGTAGCATATACTTATAATATACCTTTTCTTCGTTGAAGAAATGTCTTAGGTTATGGTTTACCTACCATGGTAAGGGTGTGTTTCAAGTTCACCTTGTGTTTTGCTGATAACAATCTTTCTATTCAGTTGATTTTTTTTTTTTAATGGTACCCATATCGATTTTCAGATGTTTGATTTGGGAAATCATTTACAGTAAAATCTGATTTTTTGTAATGTAACTGTATCCTTTGTAATTTAAGTACATAGTGTTGCCTTAAAATAAGGCAACAATCTTTTCCTAAGCAATGCATGTTTGATTTCCTAAGCAATAAGTGTGATATGTTAATGAATTAGAATCAATAAACTATATTATGCCACATCAGCATAATAACTAATAAGTCCCTTGATAAATCTGCTACAACCTAGATGAATGGTTTTAGTCTTGCTGCTGTACAGGGCTTTGTGTTTTCCATGAAAAAGTGACACCGGTTTTTGACAGGCTATAAAGTACAAAATGAATTTTGCTCTGATCACTTATTTTTGAATTGCATCATCTTACTTATTTTAAAATTAAAGATTGGCTTGCTGGAATTGCCTCAGTCCTCCTAAGAGGAGTGTGGTTAGGGTTTAGAGAGAGAACCAATTTCCATGGCCATTAGCTGTCTGCTTCTACCATCACTGCTTAAAGTGTGGGGCAATTTAGTCCCAATTAGAACAGCAATTCTGCATGGTGACAAGTGCTACTTTCCCTAATAGATGATGAAGTGAGCTGTGCCAGCAGTGGCTGAGGGAGTAATTTGCTTTTTAAAGGTCTGGCATTCCACATTCCTGCCTGTTTGGGGTAACAGAGGGACTCAGGATGGTGCCTTGAATCCTTCTGTCAGCTGGGCTGCCCCAGGACATCTTGCTCTCCCTTTTGCCTGTAGGTGTCTGGTGCTTTTTGAAAAGCTCAGATTTTCAAGGGATCATTTCTGTTTCAGGGACAAACTGGAATGGATGGTGACACATCTATGGATTTTAAAAATGCATCCATTTTAAGAAACTTCTGGTGAGTGATAGGCTCTGTACTTGACTTGACCTGAAAACCAGAAATATTTGATTGGAGATTTCTGAGCAAC
>WAAG01055385.1:0-10718 GCA_013390105.1 Tichodroma muraria | reverse complement strand
CTCTTTTATTTTTTTTTTTTTTTCATTTGTTTGTTTGAAACAAATGTATCATATTAGTGTTCTGCCTGGAGAAGCCTAATGTACCTTGAAATAAGTTTTATTATGATAAAGTAATGAATTGAAGTTAGAATGCTTCTGCAGGCCAGGGAAGTTTATAGAGGTGAGTACATCACAAAGAATAAAATGTAAAATAAAAGCATAAATCTCAGGGGAATATAGATATTGCTTCTGCTGAAACTGCAAGGATTTTTATAATAAAAAAGCCCTCAAAATTAAAATAAGTCCTATGTCTCTGCTTCTAGAAGCCAGCAAGTATTCCCTCAGTTTCTATGGAAATATTTCCTGTTAAGGATATAGCTAATCTGCTTTTGGCTTCTTAGCACAGATTCCAAACTTGCTATTGAATCATAAACTAATTTCTCACTGCTTGTTATTTAAACACATTGCTCTCCTTTCTAGGAATGGGGACACCGTTCTTCCTGTGACTCAATAGGAGACAGAAAAAGGAACTGTGATGCATACTAGCTTTCTAAAAATCAAATAATCCTCCCTGAGTCAATGCACTTCTCTGAGGCACAGGAAAATATTAAGAGGAGCTATTACCAAACTCACCATTAAATCACCTTGATTCTGGCATAATGGGTTTAATATTTTCTTTCCCTGCAATAATCTATGGAGAGGTTCAAGTAAATGATCTTGGGATAATCCTGTAAAGCTGTGGTCATGGACATAAATGTATGGAGAACCTTAAATATTGATGATCATGTTTGACCCAACCACATTTTAATATATATGCTTTATATCATAGAAAACACAATGCAATTTTAAAAGTATCCTCCAGGAGATTTTTTTACACCTAACTACATACAAATCAAAACAACTGCAATTTTTATGTAGCCCTCAAGTATAAAAAAAAAAAAAAATTTACAAACAAAGACATGAAATATTACAACGCAGAATGAATAGCAAAACAAAGAATGAATTATTAGAGACAAAACAAGAAATCATTAAAACATCAAGGGACATCAAATGATCAAGGCTTATACTTTCCTACATATGGAGAAAATATGTTAAGCCACAGAACAGAAGTGTACTTGCACTTCTCATTTTAATAGTTCTTAAGAGAATTATGCCTTATGAAACCCTTCTGGATGTGTTCGCTTTCTTATTTATGAAAACATGCCTACATTAGGTAAACTTCCTAGTGTATTCGTCCATGTTACACATAATTCATGTTGCCTCTGTTCCTCCTTTCTTGTTTATCAATTTTTTTTAATACTTGAATTAATCCATGTCATCTCCACTCAGGCCATATGGATGCTGTGGATTTCTGTTTAACAATCCAAAGTTTCTCTGTTACTACTACTTTCCATGTCTACATGTGTGACTAGCAAAATATAACCCTCTGTATAAATTCTGAGTAATAGCATCTCAGAGTTTGTCCTATTTGAAAAATTGAATTGATCATCTAAAAGGAGTATCCTCTTGAGAAGACAACAGTGGACACAAATTCTAAAGCAAATGATACTGAAGACTGAAATATTTATGTGCTTACTGATATGAATGTCACCAGGACATTATTTTCATTTTGCTTTTTTTCTTTGATTAGCTTGGAGGCCAGCACCCATTTTTAATCACTTTTTATGCAGACAAATACACTGAATTAAGAGCCCAACAGCTGTGCTTGCTGCCACAGAGGCCTTGTGGTTACCAGCATGTTAAATCCCCGGTGATGTTCCCTGCCAGGATCCACAGAGCCCAACAAGGTGGTGAGCTGTGCACCTGCCACTTGCACGTAGACACCCTCACGCTGACACTCCGCTGCTGCTGCAGTGAGAGCCATTACCCTGCCCTTACAGCAAGGTTCACTGCATCCCATTTCTGACACTGCTTGTGTTGTGGGCGGGATGGAGTAAATCACAGCCGCAGGGGAGCTGGG
Organism: Tichodroma muraria; assembly: GCA_013390105.1. Lineage (NCBI taxonomy): Eukaryota > Metazoa > Chordata > Aves > Passeriformes > Sittidae > Tichodroma > Tichodroma muraria. The sequence goes on along the minus strand of WAAG01055385.1, from coordinate 8,779 downwards.
TACTGGGGTATTAATTAAGAGTCAACAAGATTCATGGCTTGACGATATCATGTATTCACTCCCTCCCTCACTCTTCCTTAGGCCTGCACCTCCTGGCAGGAAGGTCCCTGCTGGCACAGATGGTCAGGCAGAGTCCTGTCAGCTCCTGCTGTGCTGCTGCTTGCTGTCACCTGTCTTGGGCTTCATCAGCTGAGGCCCCTGGCTGGCCTCCAGAATTTTTCTCCATGCCTAGTATTTGTCTCCATGAAACTGTCTGAACTTAAGGAACTTCCTCCACTTCCAGGATCTTTCCTCCAGCTATGATCTTCACTGCCTTCTTTTCAGGTTCCCCTCTTCTTATGAAGATTGCTTCATTTGGGAACTCTGATTTTCCTCCACATGCTCCTCTTTTTGGAACCCCAAGCTCTATGTTTTTCCAACCTAAATAATGCAATGTGAGAGCAGCCTCCTGTATTTCATGTCTCTGTTAACTGGAGGATTTGGGGCATGCCACTTTTCTTTAGACCAGGTGTTCTCAAAATTTACAAGGCATCCACTACAGTTGCAGCTAGCAAGCAGCAGGCTCTGCTTGAAGGTTCATTGGTTCAGTTTCAGACATTCACCCTTACACACAGTTGTTAAGGTTTACAGTTTGAGGCTTTGGTTTTTTTTCCTTTGATAAATAAAAGCTAGAAAATGGTCTCAGGAAAAAATTCACATGGTTCAAAGGCCATGGTCAAATAAGCATTTTATTTTAGAGGATCTCTGTCCAGTCTTCTTAAACTAAACACCAAATTGTGTAGCCCAATAGAGCTTTAAGCTACAGTAATTGACCTCAAATGAAGACCTTGCTCCTCTGGATCTTTTAAAACCACAAATCTTGCTTAAATGTGTTTTTGCATAGTTTCTAAAATTGTTATAGGTGAGCCAAAATCTTGTCTCTGAATAATGTTATACAATATAAACCTGTGACACCTGAAATATTTCTATTAATTCAAAAGCACAAATTTCGGGGGAAAAATGGTTGTTGAATTGAAATTCTTGTAAACATGTTATTAGAAGATACTTCTCACAACAAGGGTGGCTAGGGAGGGGTATTTTTGTGTCTTTTCAGTTGTGGCCCTACTGCTAAAGTCCAAAATATTTGTCAAACACACTGATTCAGCTCTTTTTTGTTGACAGCTGTCTGCAGCAGTCATAGACATAACAGAATTCAGTTAATGCACTAAGAGGAACTGAAATTTTTTTTTCTGATTTTGCCTGAGCTAGGTGAACTGAACAAATTGATAGGTCCTGTTAACTGACTAAAGGTTCGGTTTACATCAAAGCAGCTAATAGAGTCTTTTCCTTCTGTCTGAACAGAAAAGTGTGAAAGAATGAATCCTGCTCTGCTTGGGTGAAGTGCCAATTAAGTCAGTGGAAAAGTAGACACTTATGGCAGTTTGGCCACAAGCACAGTATTTCAAGGCAGCTGCTGGTTCAGTGCTGCAGTTCAGAATCCTTGTACTCTACCTTTAAAAGGCCTTGGTTTAGCAATCTCTTTTCAGTGAGAAAAGGTTTCTCTGTGCTATATTTCTGAAGGCAACAAGCTTTTCTGTTTTGCAGATGAGGGGTGAATGAAGTGTGAAAAGGGGAGACAAACTATGTTGCAGAGGAACAGGGTGATATTCTCTTTAAGAATTCCCAAAATCACATGGAACAAGACCTAGTAGCCAGCTGTGATATGCAGCACCTTCAGCATCTTCTACTACGTAGCAGTGTGCTGAAAATGAAGCATGCTTTAGCTGGAAAGGTGTCGATATCTAAAATAACTGCTTATGCCTTGTCTGGCCATCACAGAAGGGCATCTCTTGAATTTTTTATATGAATTTCCCACACTTCCTTCAGAGTGAGTAAAGAGTAGTAGCAAAGTGCAGTTGACTGCAGCACAGGGAGAGCAGAAGCTGTCGTTACTTTGCAGATAGCACTTGCAGTGCTCTTAAGCAAAGAGTAGGTATGATTATCAGGGCAGGCCTTTTGCTTTCTGCTGTAATTGGACATACTGACCTGCTAGGAAAACCAAGACCCTTTCATCCAAAACTCAAACAAAACACATTTTATAAAAAGGTATTCCTAAAACACATACATCTTCCTCAGGAAGGGGAGGTAAAACCTGACTCTCCTCTTAGAAGAGGAAGTAGCCAAGAATAAAACTGCTTGCAGTTATTGCAGCAACTACTATAAATTGCGTTTGTTAATTCTGTCCAAAGACTTGATGTGTGTCAGAAAGAAATAGCCGTAAATCCTACATATTTGTGTCACAGAAATATAAGGGCTCTAATTTTTACACTAATCATATGTAAGTACTTCTGGGCTGATTTTATTGGATTAATTTCTGGTTTGCTTCAACAGTAAGAGACATCAGAATCAGGCATAAAAATTTCTACCTGTTCTCACTAAGCTACAAAGCAGATGGCCCTGACTGCAAGTCAAATGGGGAAGCATGAATGAATTAACATCAAAACATTTTTCTTTCTTCTTTTCTAACTGAAATTGCTTTCAGCCTGCTGAATTTCTAATGCATCCTCTGGTGATCACTTCCTCAGTCTCCCATTCCCCCTTTGCTCTCTTGTCTGCTCAGCTCTGATGATAATGCACCATGCAGAGGGATAAGCTGTATTTTTAGATGCACAGACATTATAATTGATTTTTTCCCTTCAGTTCCCGTGAGGAGTAACTAGATACTTTGTCACTTTTAAGTCTAGAAACTTGCTTTACCTCTACCCATTTCATCATACCCCAGCAAGGATTATGTGAAAGGGATATATGAGTCCCTCCTGCTGAGCCAACAGGCTAGCTTTTAATTGGCTTTTATGAAACACTTTCAAGATGTTTGAAATTGTAGAAAAAGTCTAAAATAATTTAAAGGAGATGTTGGTTGCTTTTTTTTTCTTGTTAGTTTTTTAAAAAAGCGTTTTACAAATGTACTTAGTTGCATCTTAGAGAGTTCTACTTTCTCAGATAAAGTCTTTAAATCCTTAAATGATTGTTTCTGGTTAATGAATACAGAGGAATTATTGTCTATTAGAACATTAAAACACTGTAGACAGAGTAAACCCTTAATATTTTGTTAAGGGCAATATGAAAATGAGACCTAATTGCTATTACATGGTACCAAAATTGATTTTATAATACTTTGAATTAACAGTCAAGTCACAAGTCTGTTGGCAGTGCTCCTGCACTTAGTAGGAGAAAGTCTTCATGCCATAAAATATAACTTTCCTGGGAGTACATGCCACGTGCTCTATATTCTAGCCAGAAGATAATCAGACTGTGTTTTTTTTTTTTCTGCAAGACGGGAGAACTGCTAATGGAAACTCTGTGAATAGAATGGCAAGGAGCAGTGCTCCATCAGTGCAACTAAGCTATTTAATTCCTCCTTTTGTTTTTTTTTAACATAACAGAAAATTTTCCTTATTGCCATTGCTTTAATGCAACAATACATTATATTTTTTAAAAATCTGTTTAGTTTTTTGTTTTTAACTTGAACAGACATCCAATGTCAGCTAAAAAAATCATATATGATACATTAAAAAAAAAATGAACAAAAAACTTGGAATTTCTTGATACTTTTTCAAGGGATAATCATATTCTTTTTATTGATTAATTTGAATTTTTGTAATCAGTCATGTAAAAATCCAAGCTCAAGTGACTGTACAAGTTGAAAAAAGTCTTCTAACAGGACTGCATCTCTTGCTCCCAAATGCAACAGAGACTTCAGAAAGAAATGTAGTTATGCAGCATGAAAGCCACAACTTACAAACTCTGATTTCTCCTGGTGTGAGTCTTCTGTTACTTGTTTTCCATAGGAACACTACATGTAAAACAACTGAGACCTGAGAGCCTTAAACGCTTCTACTTAAACCACACCAGACTCAAGTCTAAGCAATGGAATGAAGCAGTGGAATGAAATTGCCTGTATATAATATAGAACATCTTTGCAATAGAAATGTCATTTCTATCCACTTATTAAGCTCAGTTTCTTGTCAAATGACTCTTCATGTCTCTGTATAGCACCAGGAGGTTTTCTACTTGCTTTCTCAGTCTTTCTTAGGCAGAATATGACTCCTTCTGTTTGGAAAAAAAACATCTACTCATAAAAATTTGTAGTGTGTTAATAGGAAAATACGGAGAAACATGGAAATGACTGGTGTGAGCTTTGGGCTCCAAGACTCTTGGCTTAAGAAATTACATTCACTTAGTATAATCATAAAATGGACTACTATTTTATTTTTTTTTTTTTTTGGGGGGAACATTAGCTTTTTAAACTCTTATTGATATTAATGGCATCAGTTGTGATGTCACTTTTTACCAATCAAAAAAAAAATGTCCTTATCAACTAGGAAAGGAGAGAGAACAAGAAGATATCTACCAGTATTTTTTTTTTATTTGAAACAAAAAGGAACTACTGAATTTACTAAAACAATGGCATCTCAGGTTAAAAACAAAAAAAATTTTCTTATTTCCCAAAATATTTTGTATACAACAAAACATATTAATTAGATTTAGTTTGAAATTTTTTTTTTTTATATTAAACTCTTTGTCAAAACTATTAACTTTAAAACCCAACCAGCCAAAAAACTCAACCAAAACCTGATAAATAAGAAGAGGGACAGGTAATGCCAGAAGGCCAACAAAGATAAAGACAGCTGACTGAAGAAAATTCTGAACTTGTGAAGTAAGAAACACAATCCAAATTTAAAATTTGAATGTTTCTGTATAATCTCAGGAACCTACTTTGAAAACTGACATACCTGCTCTCCAAATGTGAGCAAGATATCAGGAGTAAATGTAAAGCCAACTTTATCCCACACATCCATCTTTTTTTTTTTTTATTTCTTCCTCTTATTCAAACAGGAGGGAAAGCTGACCATTACTATTTTTACTATTTGAACTCAGCTGTACCCAGACTGTTTAGGAGACTGCAGCATTCAATGAGCAAAGATTGAGCCAACACTTTCAAGGCTGTTACCAACTACATTAAAGATGCAAGTCTTTCTACAGGTCAGAATGATGCAACCACCAAAATATAACCAAAAAACTTCATTTGGATGTTTTTCAAAATGTGCAGCTGGTCATGAGTCTTGATGAGTACAGAATCCCTGTGCTGAACAACTTGACAGAAGAAATGGAAAAGAAAAAAACTAATTACTGATGCTTTTAACTATATATATTTTTCTTTAATCACTGTGTTCATAGTCTGTGACCCATTTTTTGCAATAGAGTGAATTATAAAGGATTCAATCATGAGAGCTCTAACTATAGATCTTAGCTTATATAGATCTTAGATTTTTTATTATTGCATACAATGTGTAAAAATATGTGCCTTTACCGCAGCATAAGAATACCTTGTTAAAAATACCAGTTTCTACAGAGAAATAAAGATTCTGGTGATTTTAAAACAGGCTGGGTGGTAACCCAGTTAATGGTATCCGTAATGGTCACTACTGATACAAGACATCAAACTTTCACTCAGCAATGCACTCTAATCCCTGGAGACCTTATTCATCTTCATAAGAAAGTTAGACACGTTGACTTGTCTCAGCAGTAAGAACACATCTAAAGGAGTTCCTGCCTCTGGGCTCTGCAGATGTTTTTATTTTTATTTTTTTTTTTTAAATCTAGAATTGTCATATTTGTCTCTTGTTCCTCATAAAGAAAGGTGATCAAAAATACTCACAGACATAAGGAATGGATATGGGAAAAGAACACTTAGCTTGAAGAATGTAGCTCCTAACTTAGCACACAGAGGTCTTCTTGGTTTCAATCAGATTATATTTTGAATTAGTGAATAAAATGTCTCGGTTTTTTAACATATTTTGCTCTTGGCCAATAACAAACGAAAAAGCTAAACCTCATGGTTCCTAAATTCTCCCAGGCTGTGCTCCTGTCTGTACTCATTGAGTTGAGACTCCATTCCATCCTGGTGCTTGGTGAGCCTGACAAAACAATGGCTCCATTTGCTGAATAACTTTTTAACATACTGACCCATTTCAAAACAACTTTTTTTTTGAAATTTCCTCTACAGAAAACCTCCTCATTGCATTTACCCCACTCTTTTCATTCAGTTTGTTATGAAGTTCAATATAAATCATTTGATGCAGATTTCCTGAAGAAAACGACAGTGACCCATTACTGTTCCTGAGTCACTGCCGATTGTGCAGCAACAGATGAAGAACTGTAATGAATAAAAACAGACTTTTGTTTTCTATCTAGGTGTCCTGGGGGGCATCAGGCCCAGCATCACCAGCTTGGCAAGGGAGGGGATTGTCTTGCTCTGCTCTGCTCTGCACTGGGGCAGCCTCACCTCGAGTGCTGGGAGTAGTTTTGGGTGCCACAATAAAAAAAATACATAAAACTATTACAGAGTGTCCAAAGGAGGGACACCAGGATGGTGAAAGGCCTTGAGGGGAAGCCGTGCGAGGAGTGGCTGAGATCACTTGGTCTGTTCTGCCTGGAGAAGAGGAGACTTAGGGGACGGACACCTCATTGTGGTCCTCAACATCCTCACAAGCAAAAGCAAAGGGGCAGGTACTGATCTCTTCTTTGTGGTGACCAGTGACTGCATATGAGTAAATGGCATGAAGCTGAGTCAGGGCAGGTTTAGGCTGGGTATAAGGAAAAGGCTTTTCACCCAGAGGTGTTTGGGCACTGCAACAGAGTCTACAGGAAGTGGTCACAGCACCAACCTGACAGAGTTCTAGATTTTGGAAAATGCTCTCAGTCACATGGTGTGATTCTTGGGGTGTCTTGCATAGTGCCAGGAGTTGGTTTTGATGTTCCTGATGAGTTCCTTCCAACTCAGCATGTCCTATGATTCTATGGGAATTCTTGAATTTATAAGGAAGATACAGTAAAGTAGAGTAGCTTCTATCTACTGAAACAGCCTATGCTTTCTAAAAGGCAATGGAAGCACTTTGGTCAAACTGGAGATGGTAAAGGACAAAGCAAATATATGTGTGAAGAAAGAAAAATCAAACTCACTACAACTGGATAAAGAGTATTTTTCTCTCTTGGATTTTTTTCCCCTACTGAAATATGAATATATTTATTTTTTTTTTCTGCATTTCCCAGCTAAAGAAAGATAAAAACTTTACAAGCCCTGCAGCAAAGGTATATCACAGGCAACATCAGTCAGGGCAATAAGCCAACATCTCTAAACATTTTTAGCCACATTTTTCAAATTTAACAGCAATCAAAGAATAGTCATATAAACACCAAGCTCTTGGAAAACTTTCAGAATGCATCATCTTAATTTAGGTATTTCTATATGAGGAGAGTTGCTAAGGGTGCATGTTAAAACAGGTATTTATATTCATATATTCATATTGCTTTGTCATTGCATGTCAGATGAAATGCATGCCAGAAACATGCAACTGTACAATACATGTTTCAATACTAGTTCAGGGTCCCCAAGAAAATCGTTGAACATTTCCTCCTCCAATTTTACTACTACAACTACAACAACTACTACTACTACTACTACTACTACTATTTGCATTTCTTGACATTAAAAAATAAATATTGAAAGTTCTTCACACATTTGAGAGTGAGAGAACTGGTAAAGGGCAGTTATAAAGATTAGTCACTTGATATTTTTACATCTACATCAGGAGATGCTTTAGAATATATTGTGGAAGAATACAACACTCCTTATAGGGGTAGAATTTATGGCTTTATCAGTCTTTGTTTCTTTCTTTTCCCTATGAATTTTTAGAAGGGAAATTTTGTAGAAAGCTTACATTCCCCTAATACTCTCAATTATTTACAGCCTTTGAGAGGAGAATTTGTATCATATTAGTGCTGAAAAACTTTTCTAAACCCACCTGTAGTCATCTATAAATGAACCTGACAAACTAGCCTTTTAATGTTATATTTTCCCCCCACTGGTGAAATGAAACATTAAGTTTATCATTTTATAAAACTTATTTCCTTGTCATTTTTCATTTATTTGATGGAAAATCAAATCAAGTCTGAAAAAAACTCTCATGCTGTTCCTCTGTTCACCAGAGAAAGTAAATGTGGAAGTCAACATGCATTAAGTAGCATTATATGCTAACATTAAATGACTGCAAAATACTGATATGCTTTCACTTATTATCTCTCTGGGACATCTGTCGGTATTAATACAGTAAGTGGCTAAGCAATCATCCCTAGCGAATAAGTATCAGATCCAAATGCATCACCCTTCAAGCAATTAAATGGAAGCTTAGGGGTAGAAGATTAACATACTATTATTTTTAATTACATTATTTATTCCTATTTTCACTTTATGAAAATTAATAGCTGGTTAGAAAACAAACAGAAAGGAGGGGCTAAAAATCCTCTGAGACTTTTAATTTTTTTGAAAATTATTTATGCATTTAATACTATAATTCCCTCTAAAACAAAAGAGGGAGTCTCCAGTTGTTTGACCATAAACCCTTCATTAGGTCAATTCATTTTACATGGCAGGCAAAGTGCTGTTGGACTCCATTTTCCAATTAGACACAGGTTTACTAAATGACTTTGGGAGGACCAGTGAATCTAAATATCTAAATGTATCTCATGTCTATGCAAATGGAAGATAAATATAAGGATCAGTGGTATAGAATTTGTTAACATCCAGGTAATGGACTTGCCTCATCTCTTCAGGAGAAATGGAGTCTCCGCCTCATATATGACAGACCATGTAGGTTTACTCACTCTTGTATCTACCATTACACATAAGAGAAAAAGTGAAAAAATTCTGTACTGTAATATTAGAGAAAATATGGAGGAT
>WAAG01055380.1:1245-15078 GCA_013390105.1 Tichodroma muraria | reverse complement strand
AATATGTTAAAAGCAGTCATTAGCATGTACCTCACATCAAATAATAAAGTACTGCAATTAATCATAAGGACATAATTTTCCTTAACCCCATTTCAGATTGCTGGTTTAAGTGCAGTTTATGCCACACACCCACCCATGTCTATTTTAATCAAACATTTTGTGCTAATGTGTGAATTAAAGTAATATAAGAACAGAGAGCTGAGATATGTGATAGAACAAATAAAAGGTTGTTATGTTCTTCATTCCAGAACCTCAATGTACCAGGTAAAAGAAAAAAAAGAAAAAGATATGGCACATTTTTAATCAAATAAAAAGACTTATGGATGTTCCAAATCTGTCTGACAAAAGGTCAGAGTAACATAATGCCTTTTCCATTAACCATTTGGTGTCACCACAGCATCTACAAAACAGTGGAGAATTTTCATGATTCCCATGCAGGCAGAAAGTATTTGGATCACTGCTCATCTCTTGTAAACACTGTAGATAAAGAAGTAGTAATTTCATTTAAATATAGATTTATTTTTTTTAACTGACAGACTGTTCTTGTATAAACAAGACAGTCATTTGTGCCACTTATAAATGGCATGGATCTATTGATGCTCTTGGTGCAAATCTACTGTGTGCTACCTGGATTTGGCTGCCTCTCTTTGCTTTGATTTCTGATTTCGATTGCAAAGAGGAAATTAGCCAGATGAGCCATAGTAAAGTTGCAGAGAGAGTATCTCGGCATCAAAAATTCAGCAAGCATTGCTGTGAGCTGCTTCATTCTGTCACAATCCCTCCAACTGTTCCTTGTGCTTGAATTCCCTCTCAGTGAAATATCACCTGTGTGTACCTGCTGAAACTCCAAACTGTGCATCCACTGAACTTCTGTTAATGACCAAATATTAGTGAAAATTGTTCTTACTTTTGCCAAGAGTCTAAAAAACCCCTCTATCTAAATCACCAGGAACCATTCGTACGTTAGGTCAGCCTGTCATATTCCCCCCACGATGGAACATACAGGGAAATTGTTGCCAGTATCAGTATTGTTGACACTGCAATATGGTGATGTAGCTTAGTCCCCCCACTCCCTTTTTTTTTCTTTTGGAAAATAATTGTTACACTCCTCTACGATACTCTTTTCTGGTCCTCTTTATCTTCATCCTCATCCTCTTCATCCTCTTCCATCTCAGATATATGACTATTAAGATTGTTGCTTTTAATATACTGATAATTATATTCAAACAGTCTAAAGTAAGTAGACTAAGTTCTACAAGAATTGATGCAAAAATGTCCAAAATACTTGTTCTAGTGAAAGCATCAAGGTAAGTAATTTTCCGAATGGAAGACAAGGGGAAAAAAGTGAGCTTTCCACTTGAACAGAATTTATGTTTAAAACTCTGTTCTTCTGATTGAATAATGAATCTGTTTTGGGTTTCCTTCAATTACTCAAACCCTTGAGTAGATGTGCCCTGCAAAGGTCCATCTAATCCTGTAGTCTTTGATGCAAATGGCAATTAGTACTTATGGGAAAGGTATAAGAACAAGGGAGGCAGAGAGAGATAAGCATACCAAGCCTTCAGCCCTGAACATCTGACTGGTAACTTCCTGAAATTATAGTAAACAAGGATTTCATGTTCATGTTAGTGCCCAGTAGATGTACCAAAACTGGTAGTTTGTAGAATTTGGCTCAATTTTTNNNAGAAACAGCATTTTCAGTATTACCAAAAGAAAAGAGCAAAGGGTTGGCTTATCTATTCCAAGCAATTTTGATGTTCAGATGCAGTCAGGATTTGCCTTTATAATGGTAGGAAGCCCCTATAAGATTCATGTAAATTATTATTAATATGGACTGAATCTATTTCTGAATCTGAAATTCTATGTAAATCTGAAACCTGAGACTGTGATCCAAATTTACTAAATGTAGAACATCTTCTGTTAGTATTTAGAGTGTGTCTGATTTAGAGTGTGAAAAATGTTTTTTGATTAGTCTCTTGCTGCTGTGTGATTTTATTTATTAGAAGCATTCTGAAGAAGCAGGAATTACAACAGTGCAGCTGTTATTTGTTCAGTCTGGAGACAAATGGTCACAGTGAACGATTCTACTTTTTTAGCTCCGGGATGAAGTGTGGATATTTGAACTGTCACGTCCATTCATAAAATGATATTTGAACTGTCATGTCCATTCATAAAATATCCGGTTTAACTAAACTCAAAGCTTCCAGTGGCACTTGGACTGCTGCCTTCCTTGAGCTGGCTGTGATGGGATGCTACCCTTATCAGTCAGTGGCTGGGTGTGGAGAGAGGTCTGATGAGCTGATGTGGTTCGGGCTGCCTGCACTGTGTAGTTCGCTGCAGGCACCGAGTTTGAGTTTCGTTGGGCTCTAGTGAAACAGGTAATTCAATTTTGCCTGGAAGCTGACTACACCCAGGCTTGGTTAGGGAGCAGGTGGCTGCTACTTAATCCTGGAAGGTTATATCACGCTACTGGGTTGCAGAAAATACGATGTAATTACCAGAGAAAAGATTGATCCCTTAACTGATTTTAGAGAAATCCATGCTTCCTTGAAACTTGTGTGCGCAGACGTGGGTACATCTCTACTGTGTCGTTAAAATCCCTCTGGAAAAGTTTCTGCCTGTAAGCCCTGCTAATCAAGTCTTGGCTGCTTCAAAAGATATATTCTAGTTCCTAAATCTTCTCTGCTGGTGAACTATTTCCATGATGCATGACCCTTCCATGAGGTGTGGGAGCACAGCTCACCAGGAAGGGCTGGCGAGCAAGGGCTGTGGAGGGGAGGTCTCGTCTCCTTACTCTGCCACAGGAAGCCACAGACTGTATTGGCAAAGATGTTTGGGACAGTGAAATGAGTGATGGAATAGGCAAAATGAGACTGTAAACAAAAGCCATTGGCCAACAATTTGGTGCCTCAAAGGACTAGGAAAACCTGGAAAAAGAAAATTGGTAAGAGAAACAGGATGGCCACCAGAAAATTTTACTTGGAAACTCTGACTGTAAGGAAACAAAATAATTGGAGAGTTCTAAAAACAGCGCTTCTGGGAGCTCTGCTATCTCCTCTTTTTCAAACTTTTTTTTAAAATGTCAGAACTCTTTTCAGGATTACAGGAGATTTGTGCTCCCTCCTCAAACCTGTCCTGGAAGGCTTGACCCCAGAAGTGTGCACATACAGAGAGGCGTGTTCTCACTCCCTAAAATGAGAATTCAAACAAAACTCTTATTTTCCTTGCATCCCTGATAGCCACCCTATCTTTGTGTTTCTTACAGAATTTTCTCTTCTTTGATGTTTTGCTTTAAGCTGTACCAATTTGGAGTTGCAGAGGTTTTTAGTTATGTTTTTTGCAAAACTCTGTTGGCTCCTTTGTATCGCAGATGTTAGAAAGAACAGAAATGAAAATTTATACCAAATATACCAAGACATCTTGATTAGCAGAACATTTTTCCATAAACAGGCTTATATTTTACAAAATTTGAAACCCATCTAATTACCCCAGAACTGCAGAATGAGTTCAGGATGTTGGGAGGATCTGGAAGGCTGTTGTTATACAATAAATGGCTTTAATCATCCTGATAACAGAGCTGTGCTTTATGCATATAGAGTCCTGCTTCCCTTTTCTCCCCTCCATCAACGTGTTCCATATCAGCTGCTCTCAGAGCTCAAGCCACAGAGGATGTGGACTGTCATGTTATATCCCATTTGCTCTGTCTGCTGATTAAACAGGAAAGATTAGGTTAATGTCATGTTACCCTTTATAAAATCATTGCTCTTACAAGTACATGTTTTGTGTTTTAAAGACGTTTACACTTTGAAAGAGAGAGGTTACAAGAGCATAAAATCAATGTAAAGAGCAGTTAGAATTTTGCATAGCCCACAGTTTTGTCTTTAAATAAAAAAAGGCCTTCATACAGTATTGTATCTTGCGTTTTCACACAGCCGTAGCTGGATGCTTTGGAACAGATCATTTTTCATTGTCTCAGATGTGGATTTGGCAAGGAGCTTCTGTGCTGATCAGAATTCTGGGAAGTCTGAACTCTGCATGGTCTACTTCTGTCAGAAGGAAGAAGTTCACAGATAACCTTAATTGTGATAAACAATTTTCCATAGCTATTGAAAGTCAGTTGGACAGACACTGAATGCTTTTTGCTTACTTAATAGTAATGACTCGCAAAAGTCACTCACAAAAATTATGTGAATTTCAGAACCTTTCATTTCATTGGAATCTTGTCATAAGCCTGCATTTATGCAAAACCCAAAATATTTTCTCAGCAAAGTTATTCCTTAAAGTGGAAAAGCACATCTGCCCTAGGCTTTAAACCCCTTCCTGCTGATTCTCTCATGCACCCCAGCGAGTGAGGGGCTGGGGACCCCAGTGTGTCTGCAGGGAGCTGAGCCTCTGCCTTGGCTCAGGTCCTGCTGCTCAATATGTGCTGAGTTCAAGGGGGGCTGAAAGTAATGTGAGAAGAAGAATTCTTGCACAAAAAGCTCACGGGATAGGTGCTGGATAAACTATAACTTCATCCATGTGCTTCCTTTATAAAGAATGCTCTTGTTGACACCATTTTCTCTTGTTGCTTACTCGCTATTTTCATTATCACAGCTGCAACATTTTGAAACACACACAGGTTAAGTCTGAAGGCAAATCCCAACAGACAGTCAGAAAGCACAGCCTAACAGATTGCTTTGCCTTCATAATCTACTACTGTAAATAAATGTGCATGTTGGAATTGATTAATTGCTTCCTTTTCAGTGCAAGCACAATTAGCTATTGATTTTTGTCAGGCACGTTCCAGGTAATTTTACGTCTCACAGCTTTTCCTAATGGAAGAGGGAGATTCACCGCTCATGTGAATCACTTCACTAGGTATTTAAGAGCAAACAGGCTGTGGGAGATGGGGGCTGCCAGGAGCACTGCAGTGGGGACACCTTTCTGGTGCAGAGCCCCAAGGACTTGCTTCTGGGCAGGCTGGCAGAGAGAGCAAGGACTGCTTCCTCTGCCTTTGTTTCAGCTTTCCAGAGTTATTTAACAAAAATGTAGAGGAATGGTCCTAACAGTGAATGTCTGGTTAACATTTCAATTTTCAGGTGCTCTCTTTATCTGTAGATCAAGGTTGAAATGTATAAGCAGACCTGTCTGGAGAGTACCCAGCTGTTCCCCAGGACCTCAGTATGTTTTTTTCCCAATTGTCTCCATAGAAGCAAAACAGGCAAGAAATTTGTGGCAAAAATCCAGCTGGTTGGCCAGCCATAACTGATACCAAATAGCCTACATATTTTATTTTCTAATGATGTGTATATGATAAAAAGCTGCTCTTTGCAGGTGCTTAATTTGTTGAGATTTTTTTCAGCCATTGTTACAAGTGGTGCGATTATTACATCTTTGGATGTTACAGAGGAATTTCCCATTTAGCCATCAAGAATGTACCTGTGGCCTAAATCTCTCTTGAGGAAGGATGATTTTGGTGTGCTTATAAAAGATGTCCAAAAAACACAGCTGTTTGCTTCCAGCAACAAAGTTACAACTATCAGGAAACTCTGGCCAGTGTGAACAAATGCTAAATAATCATTGTGGTAATTCACTATTGTGTGAAGCTCAGTAGAACTGGATAGGACTTGGTAAGGTGCTATGACTGATATCTTGAAATTTTTCTCTTGAAGTGGATTCTAGCTTAGGTTATTAATTACTTGTTTTGTAAAGAGGTACAGAATGCCACACAGATTTTGTCACAGGAATCTCCCAGTGTATAGAACATCTTCCAAAGTTTTGGTACTGACCACATGAAGACTTCAAAAATTAGCAATACAGAGGTCTAGTAGTAAAGTAGTTTATTGTTAGACCTTTTACAGTTTGTTACTCTTGTTATTTTTATTTTTCCCAAGTATTTGAGAGGTTCTCTTGACTCCAAAGCCCAAGGACATGGAGACAAGGAAACTGCTGTTGCAGGCTGTGCTTCACAATACAGCCTGAGCAGGGGAGCTGGGGCTGTTTCTGAGCCTCTCCGGTGGGGGACATGCTTGATACTGCTGGGATTTTGAGCACTAAAGATGCTTCAACTACAGCACCTTTCATGCATCCTATATACATTTAAGGAAAAACAGTGGAATGAAAAAAAAAAAAAATAGGGGGAGAATTTCCTCCTGAGATAAATGTGTCTGCACAGCCTCCCACCCACATCGCAGCCACAGGCAGCTACAGCCAGCCCTGTCCACAGCAGTCTTACAATGTGTGTCCAAACACAGCTGTGAATAATGTTTCAAGATATGCACAGGAAGACCAGCTATTCTGTGCTGTGTGACTGGAAGACTATGAAAGGTTCTGGGATGCCTCAGTAAATCCAGAAGGAATGGTTCAGCACTGTGGAACATTAAAAGTTCCCAATATTTTAATATTTATATAATGCAATGACAAAAAATATCACTCAGACTAGGCAATCTTAATGGAAATATTTAGTCTTCTATCATGTGGGAAACAGACTGCAGCTCTTAAATTCTTTTCTGCAAATTCAGAGTCAAAGGGTAATGATTCTCCACATGGGCTAAAATTGATATATTATACACAGTTGCTGAGGGTAATGATTAGGAATTAGAAGATCTCGCAAGGCTCCTGAACTTTAACATTTTATTATGTCAGTGATATTGCTTTAACAGAGATAATTTAATAAGTAAAACAATACTGTCCTTGAAATGGACTTTCTTAGTTTTTTCCACTGCTTTGGACTTTCTCTTGTGTTAGACATATCAGCCTAAATTCATCCTTGCCATAAATTCACTGGTGTGACTGGAGCAGTGTGAGGGATGCACACATGTGCCAGTTTGCAGCCCTAGCACGTTGTGAAACTCTTGGTAGTGAGCAGAACTGTCTGGATTGAGCAATCTCTGGTGGTTTTCTGTAATCTCATCCTGTTTAAACTGAAGGCAGACAGTGATGGGCGAGAAACCTCCTATTTGGATGATTGTGCTTTTTGGATGTTTGCTGCAAAAAACTCCCACCCCATAACTATTAGGTTGAATTAAATATTCTAAAATTATGCATGAGGTAATTTTACTTCAAATTAACAACAGGTATATGATAACTTCCGTGTTAAATGTAAAGATGAGAAGAGCTCATGCAAGACTTTAAGAAACTGGAAAAGGTGCTCCTACATGTAAATCTTACCTCTCTCCTACTGCCTAGAACCTGTCCTTGCTGCTCTGTAGTTTAGGTGGGTTGTTTTCCCCACTTGGGAGCACAGCAGCCTAATTTTTGTCATAAATCCTCCCTGCATCTAGGAGAAATGCTTCTCTTCAAAACGTTTGTACCACTGGCCTTGGGGAGAAGAAATGACTAAATGACAGAAAATCTGCACTTTACCCGAGGTGGCAGGGAAACAGGTACTCAGTGGCTGCTAGAAGGGGCCATGGGAGAGGGCTGTGTGCAAATGAGTTTGGGGATGTCAAATCTCCAGGTGGTGACTGTGGCAGGTGAGAGGAGATAATCCAGCATCCCTGCCTTGCAGTGAGCCCTGGCTTTTCTCACCCTGTTGAGTCACACAAAATAATTCATTACCCAGCACTGCTCAGGGACTGTTATAAACAAGCCATGGGCTGGAATTATTTTCATCTTCCTCTCCACTTAGGAGACTATACTTTGAGTATAATGAAAGTTTTGCATTGCACCTTTTTTCATAGGGCAACGGTCCAAGAAATAGGATTTTAATATGAATTTGTCTGTTCATATAGCACCTACCACATTGAAATATCAATATAACTTGAGGGAAAATCCATGTGTCACTACACAGAAGAATTTTTTACCTATGGTTTGATTGGGTCACTGAAAATATTTTAAGCTAAATTTTATTTTCTGTTGCTTCACCTAGTTGTCTTTCCAGAACAAGGATGTGTCAAGAAAATGCAGGAGATGATTTTCTCTTTCATTAGAAAAAAAGAAATAAAGAAATTTGGTAAGAAACTCTCTAAAAACTGCCTTTTATTGATGGTTAATACCATAGATGAACATGTGAGATTATTATTTAAAAAGAGAAAAGAGCGTGTACCCTTGCCCACTGACATTTCAAGACATTTGCTGCACTTTGCTGCAATGATAGAGACATCTGGGTCACATATCTTTTAGTGACTGAATTGTGGCTTTAAGTCCCCTATACTTGGAGGAGCCGTTTTTCCCAGATAAAGCAGGGAGATATCATTCAGTGATAACCATGGCTCAGTGATGAACAACATTGAGAATTGTTGTGGTGCCACTGTGGTGTCCATAAGGAATATTTCCAAATCTGTAAACTATGAGCACCTGGGGAAATACTTTAACTATATAGTGGCATTTCGTGCATCAGAGACTCTGGAATTTTTTTACCTATTTCACCCTCCCCTGAATTCCTGAGAGATGAGTATTGGAAAGTACAGAAAGCTAAGATGAGAATACTTGGATTTAACTGTGTGCTGAATTCTCATTCCAAAGTACCCCAGTGATTACTGGGAGATAGACAGAAACTATCCCA
Source organism: Tichodroma muraria (assembly GCA_013390105.1). Classification (NCBI taxonomy): domain Eukaryota; kingdom Metazoa; phylum Chordata; class Aves; order Passeriformes; family Sittidae; genus Tichodroma; species Tichodroma muraria. Next base: position 6,590 of record WAAG01055380.1, on the reverse strand, counting down.
CCTGTTCTTGTGGAGAAGAGCAGTATTCTTTGTACTGTGCCAAGGGCAAACTATGGTGTAACTAAGGGGCTAAGCTACAGTCCCAAGTGCTCACTAGAAAGGGGGAATTTTTCCCTCCCCACTAACTGCAGAATTCTCAGCCTCAAAATTTCCTTGAATCACACTGAGAATGAAAATCTAAAGAAAATAGCCTAAAATTTATTCTTAATTTTTGGGTGTGAGAAGAGTTAAGTTCTTGATTTTTTCAAAAGTACCTCCGTTTGGCTCTCAAAATTTCTTCTTGCTCTTTCATCTGCACACAATTATGTCTGGAAATGCATATAATTTCTTTCACTGGTTGAAGGCTAAGTATGCATTTGTTGGCACAACCAAATAATTATCTATCCAAGTAATATAAAACAATTGTAAAGATATTTGCAGCTCCTTTCACTTTATTCACAATTACCATAAAACTAAGGGAATGTGAGGAATGAGGTCTGGATTCATCTTTGAACAAAGCAGAGACTTCTAGAAAACAGACTTTAATTACATTCCTCCTCCTGCTGGAAAGGTTATACATCAGGAAAAGTCTTCTGAGTCTTTTTTGTGGCAGAAATGTAGCCACCATATAAAACCTGTAATAAGAATTGTCAAATACAACAATTTTATGATGTCTGTTCATCATCTGGGCAGCGAAGCTTTCCTTAATGAATGCATTGATCTGACAGACGAGGGCCAAGGAAGAGGCAGCACAAAAGCAGTACCACGGCTTCACGGAAAAACACAGAGGTGAATATTTGAAATTCAGAGGCACAAAATTTTCCAGTTGTTTTGCCACTGCTGGTGTTGAGAGGCTGAAGGTGGACGATAAGTTTGAATTCAGCCAGGGGGATGGGGCAGGGCTGAGACCTCAGCTCCCATTGCCCAGAGAGACCAAGGAGGGGGGTCTGAAGCACAGGTTATCAGATACCTTGGAGGGTGTGTAAATCAAGTCACATGCTGTTCAAGTTTAGGTCCTCGGATGTTTTAAAAACAGTGAGATTACAACAGACTCCTGTAGATTAGCTATTTATATCATGCTGACTAAAACAGTAAAGATTTTGGAAAAGCACTCTCCAACCTGAAATACAGCTTTAGCCTCTGTGTGAGGGGCTAAAAGAATTTCACAGTGTCAATAAATGATAGACAGCCTGCTTTTTTTAAAAAAAAAAAAAAACAACAACAAACTTTCCAAGGGCTTAGACACTTACTGAAACAGGCAGGACCTGACTGCTGCATGCTCCCACTGACATCAGTGCAAACCTGCCAAAGTTACTCTCCAGTAGGATCAGATCCTTCAGGCTGTGTCTTCAGTTGTTTACACAGGTGTAAATTAAGTGCTAATGTGTTGTGGCCAGCCCAGGCATTAATCATCATGTCAGCCTGTGAGACTTGCCTGCAACCTTGCCTTGAAGTCTCTGAGGTCCCTCCCTCCCTACCCTGGGATAAATGTGCCAGACCAAGAGTGGTGTGCTAGTGCCCATCTCAGACCACAGTGACTTTCCCAGGCATTGTCTGGGAGCTGCTACCTCCAGCACCAGTGGTCTTTAGGAAACTGCTCCGTGGTTTGTGCTTTGTGACTGTGAGCTGCAGCGTACTGGTTGTCACTTGTGTGGTTGGGCTCAAAGTCTGTCTGCCAAAGCTCTTTGCTAACACATGATCCCTTTCTCTCTCTCCCACAGAAATCTTGTTTCAGATTTGGTAATACCAGCACTCAAGGATCTGTGGTTCAGCTCAGAGCACGAAGCGGCGTCTCCCAGGGACAAGTTAATTCAGCAACAGCTCTGAGGCAGTACCAGTTCTGGAAGGAAACAATGCATCAGCTCCCTGGAAAGAAGCCTTAATGCCTTTTGTGAGTCAAGATTTACATGGTGAAATGGACTACTAGCTACTGCAGTAAAATATATGTAGGAAAATGTTATGGATCCACAGGAAGATGGTAGGGGTTGTAAGAAGAATTTACTATTGTGGCAGTCTGGGTCTTTATTTTTCACAGAATTGTAAAATTGAGTTTCATATTGAGATAGATTCAGTTAGTTGAGCTTGTTCTTAACTATTTGTTAATGGCATTAGTAATACAGATTATAAGATATGTCTGCAAGGTCTTGTTGATCTTTTAATTTACAACTGAAAGAACTGGAAATTCATACTGAAAAGTTGACTCTCTATGTTTGTAAACACACACAAACGGAACTTATTTGCACTTAACTGGGTCCTCAGAGAATAGCTACATTCTGTGTGTGTTTTCTTTATATGCTGGGTTCTGCAAGGCTGCCTAAAACAAAGTGAAAGAAATACTTTGATTTAAAAAAAGAGATTTCACTCTTCGTAACTGACAACTCCATGGGTTTGTAATGTTCAGGGTAAATGGAATTTTATTATTATGTTTGGTGTTTTTAGGAAAGTAAACAAGTGCAAGGACACAAGCCTTAGGCTTCGCCTGGAGCAGACCACAGATTGTTCTCTGTGAGCTGGAGCAGTTTGCAGCTGTGCTGTGGGGAGCAGGAATGTCTGTGCCAGGTAACCAGTATGCAGGAACCCTCTCAGGATGCTGTGCCTGAGCCTGAGGCACTGACAATGTCATCATGCACTGCCCAGGTGTGGTCTGAAACCTCCCAGCAGGTCACATCACAGCAACGGGCCATGGCCATTCCTGTTTCCCATTTTCACACACATGCTAAAGAAGTCACACTGAATAAACGAAGCTGTGTAATTTGACCCATGCTCTCCATAAATATGATGTTTCGTAGTTTTAGTCATGGAATACACTCTTTTGGAGAGATTTTGTTTCATGCTAGGAGAACTTTCTCAACTCAGAAGTTCTGGATTAAAGAAAGCATTTGGGAACAGAAAATGAATCATGCCAGTGGCACTATGAATAAGTTTTTTACATTCATAATTTAAAGCTCTTCACACATTTTCTTTGGAAAGCTCAAGTTTCTATTTTGAGGGCTGAATTTGTATTTTAATGAATCAGAAAGTGTGAAAGCATTATGAAAATAAGTTGTTAAGTCTTGGGGGGAACTTTAATTCAGAACAGTCTAGCAATAGAAAATTGTTTTCAGCGGGCTACATCTTTGCAAAATTTGAAGGGGAAAAGGACAGCTGGATTATAACCTACATAAACATAGATTTTCTAAGTCTGTAGAGTGCCTACCTTTGTCCTCAGAAAACTGACATGAATGAAGTCTTAGCATTTTCTGCATCTATTTCACAATTAACATAAAAATATAGAATGTACACTTACATATAATTAATATAAATTTCTTAGTAAAAATGAGAAAAATAACCAAAGAATTTGAGTGACCAAAAGCCTATTAAAGGAAGTTGGAATGAAAACCTGACCTTGATTTCTAACTGCCCAGGCAGTGGCCCTTTGGCTGCCCTCAAGATGCCTGATGTGCATCCATTCTGAAGCCTGGGATGCTACAGAGTGCACAGGTAATGCAGCACTACGGTCAACTTTGATTTAGGAATGGTGTTTTTTTGCCCTCTGAACTTGGATTACTGGAATGATCTCTTCTTTGTTTTTCTTTTTCCATCATGGATGTGTTAAAGGAGGGTTACCCAAATGGTTTTGCCCAAAATATGATGAGACTGGGAGAAGAGCGTGGGCATTACTATCTCCAAGCATTCACTTGGTCCAGAAGTTACAAAGACTTAAGTGCATCTGCAAGAGTAAAACCAGTGTCTAAGCAGGCTAAGCAAGAATCTGTGGTGTGGTTTATCCAAGGGAGCCACATAGAAGAAAACACAAATGCAATTCATAGATGAAACTACTATGAGAAATGGTGTCAGCATTAATGTTTTAATTTTTTAATACAAATGAAATTACAGATATTTTTCATCTGATTTTTACAATAACCTTCTTTCAGGCCTCTGAATCCAATGAAAATACTTAAATACAAGACTTGGTCATTTGGTTACTCTGTGACATCTCAACTATACTAGGTTCACAAGAAGTCTGTGGTTTTAAATTAAGTTTGCCAAGTGTTGCATAAAACAATCAGATATGCACAAGTAAAAGCTGTTGAAAGCCTGGATTATAGGGAGATAGAACTCAATGAACATTGCTGCCAACAAATAATCTGACCTGTTTCTGCCACCAATATGGAGTTCCTGAGGAATCTGGTAGCACATTTTAGGTAACAAAGTTGACTTAAAAAAAATAAATAAATAACTTTGAACTCCCTGTGACTTGAAATCAGGAATGACCACAGTATCACCAGCAATTTTTCAAAGGTAGACAGAGACTGTTTCATGCTAACAATTTGATATGGGTTCATAGCTCTGAGGTATAACAGCACTTTGCCTGTTACCAGACTCTAAACAAAATAGGGGAAGTGTGCATTTTTAAAAATCATTGCTTAACTTAAAAGTTCTACCAATTACTATTCTCTTACGGTGGAAAAAGAATTATTTGTGTGTCATGCTGGAACTCCTGGTGCACTTTTCAAATGTTTGCTTTGAATTGCCAACATGCTTTGCTTTTGAGACCTTCTGCTTTTCTAGGTGGCAAAATGCAATTCAATTTTTAGTTCAATCAGTCAAATGCAGAGTGGACCAATGGTGCTGGGCTTCCCAGCACAGTTAATATCAAGCAGCACTCTTGTTGTTTTAAATCTGTATTAAATTTGCAGAAATCAGGGCAAGATTGGAGCCTGATTTATGGTTACATATTATGCCTTGAGGGAGTAGCTCTTTGTTTTCCTCAGGACTGTGTTGGTTTAGACCAACCTGTGAGTTGTTTTAGACTGACTCAAAACAGATGAGTTCCACTGGACAACTCAGGGGAGCTTGGCAAAATAATGCCAATGAGATCTTGGCTCCCTCTGGAAGATAGCAGGAATTTTGCCATTGACATTATCTGGGACAGGTTTCTTCCTTTTGCTTCTGATCCCTGGTGGAATCTGCTTAATCCCCTCTTGGGCCAGTGAGATTGAGCAGCACTGAAGAAGGTGTGGTGATGTAAAGCATCAGGAATAAGTTATAAAAAGTCATGTCCAAAAAGCTAGACAAATATTATTATGTATCCTACATCCAGCTGCAGAAGGAAGAAGGACAAATACATCTTTTCAGCGCAGACAGAAATACTTCCTAGATTCTTATGATCTCCAAGCAAAGTTTCCTGAAAACTCCTTTCTGTTGTGGAAAGACTTAAAAGTAGAGTTTTTTTCTTAAAGAAAGGGAAAAAAAAAGCACAACTGCTTAACATAAAAAGTTACCTGTTTATCATATAAATCAAATGAAAAATCTTCTATTTGTTAATTTACATGAGCCAAGATTTACATATGGCAGAAAAAAGTAAATTCAGAATACAGAAAATA
>WAAG01055361.1:14875-38921 GCA_013390105.1 Tichodroma muraria | reverse complement strand
CTTTCAAACAGAGAGGTCAAAATCACTAAAATTAAACGGGTTTACATAAAAGTAAATTTCTCTCAACACTTTCAACATTTTCATACACCTTACAGTTTTCTATTCCTTTTTCCTTGCTGCCCTTATCTTGGACAGATTTAGGATATTGAACATGCACAGATAAGCCTCCATGACTACCTACTTTGACAGATACACAGATAACAGCGTACTGTTAAAGTGATTTAGCAAGGTTGAGATATTTAGGAACAGCTTTAAAGGTGCTTCAAAAGTGGTTTAGTACTACAATGGCATCATTAAAGAATTTACAGATTTTTCTGCTTCTTAAGGGGGCCTGGGGTGAAAAAGAAAGGAAGGAAACAAGGAAAAAAGAAAGGTGATACAAGTATAAAACCTCAGCATTAACTCAATGCCAAAAATAACAAAAGAAGCATAGGAATATCCCCAGGATGCTGTTTTGAGTTGGCAGTTCCTCAGTTTTAGTAAACTTCCAAGGACATACAAACACTGAATGTTCTCAGTCTTTACGTTCTGAATGAAGAAGCTCTCTTACTTCTTTTTTCAGTCACTGTTATCTGCTGAGAGAGCTACAGGTGGGACACTTACGGACAGGCTTATGACGGAGCTTTTCACCCACCATTTACTTTTGCATTGTACTTTTTATTGAGACTTGCCATTTCAAGCAGAGAATTCTGTACACAATGGAAAACTGAAAAGAGACATTCCTTTGTTTCTGCTGAACGGCACCCTCATGGCTTCTCTTGCTGCAAGACCTCTGCAAAGTGCTGCCATAAAGGATAGCCTGAAAACTGTGTACGATTTACACAAAACATGAGTACGTTTAGAGAGTGCAGGTCTGACTGACGGAAATTTTATTTCATATATTCATTGTATGTTTTTAAGCTCTATGGCAGAAGTCTGCTCAGACAAGAATTGAAAGAACTCTAGCAAACTGGAAATACTTTAAATTTTCTGATATAATATCTTTAATTTTAGTTCACAGCAAAATCTGCTTAGCTGAAAATGAATCAGGTACTAAACACAACTACATACACAGCTACTGCTTGTGAACACCAAGGGTCTTTATTTTCTAAAGACACCTCCATCAGATTGTAGAAAATGACTTTTTTCAGTTTAGCATTTAATATTTCTTCTTAATTCTGATAGAAGTATCCAACTTGTATTCACTTAGAAACTGTTCTTACTTCCATTTGTGATAACTGAAGCAGTAACTGCAGGTATCTGATACTCTGTTACATGTATATAAATTATTTCACAAATTTGCAGAAGTCAAGTTCTAATCTAACCACTGTCAAATTCTAAACCACAGAAGATTCAGTGAGATTCTGTAAAATCTTTTGGGATAAAATCTGAAATACATTCAAAACTTTAAAAAATGCTAGTCCCTGTGGTGAAAAATAAATTTGAGTACCATAAGGCTTCATTGTGCTAATTTATGGCTATGCAAACATGGTGCACCTACATAAAAGGTACTCACAGGAGAAAAGGATCTTCTGTGTCACTGAACATATGTGTCACTGAACTACAGCCACTAGTATGATGTATGGCCAAGATTTTTGTATTTTCCCTGACACCAGTCTAACTAATCACATGGTGATGGAAGAGTCAACATTTATATTTACAGGCCACCAGGAGTCATATAGCGATGCATATATAAAAATACACTTAGAATTTTTTTTTCACCATGAAAGTAGGGCAAAATTCTATTTTTTCTTTGATGATAGAAGGGAGTTATTAATTTTTTTCTATAACATTGCAGAAAAAAAGGTACAGATACACTCCATAAAAGTTTTATGAATACTCTTATTTACACTGTGCTTAAAAAGAAACATCTGTGACTGCTTTACAGTTTCTTTGTTTGCAGACAAAATTTATCTGGTTCACAAGTTCCTTCTGAAAAGCAGCTGAAACATAAAATTCATCACAGCCTTGTGTTCCACATTTGCCCTTTTGCTAATACACACCTTGTCAGGCTACAGCAGCTGAAGAGGACCACAGTTCTTCAAAAGCATTAAGGAAAAGCATGAAGGCAAGATTTAAAATGTAAGAAAATTGATTTCCTTAACACAGCTGACAGTAAAATAGTTACTTAATTGTTCAGTGGCTGCAGTTCCTAAAGAAATATTGTGTGACTGACTCCTCAGTTACTGTGCCAGAGTCTTGGTATGAGCACTGCCCACTGCAGTGAACTCCTTCATGCTTTTGTGTTTCTAAAGTGGCAGAGCACAAAGCTGGATTAACCGCACCATCCACACAAAATCCGAGCGCCACCCAGCTCAGTGCAGAATTGATCCAAGAGGCCACAGAGGATACATGTGTCCAGCACGGCTGAAAGAACTGCACCTGCTCCGCAAACAAGGCAGACTCCTGCATGTCTGTGCATGTCCATGTGCATGTGCATGTGCACATACACACACACGCTAGAGCCTGCAGCTTCCCAGCAGCAAATCCCTGCTAGAAACGAAACACTATTTAAACGGTGTCAGCGATGCAGTGGAGCCCCACTTCACTTCTCTCTGTGATACAGTAACATACTAACTGGCAAATAGAGCACCTCCACTACTTCAATGAATTTGTTACCACTAGGCACATTTCTGAGAGAAATTACTCAAGCAGCCTTAAACCTTAACAAACTTCCTCCTTGATTCTGGGGTTGTACCAGCCAGCCTACAGCATATTTTGAATCATGAAAAAAGCTACTTTGTGTTATGTTCTTCAGTTGCCAAATTTACCCATTTGTTAAGAGAGGTTGGGGACATGTGGCAAAATTTCAAGGTGCCAGGAAAGCTTATGAACAAGAAGCACCACATAATGACAGATGTATTTCCAAAAAAGATTTGACATTCAGAGTAAAAGGGCAACACAGGTTGGGAAAGAGATAAATGTAAGATGGCAGAGCTCATCTTTGTATTTAGATGAGCAGTCAAATCTGATGCTTGGAAGCCATAGGGGATGGATGACATTAGGTCAGCTGCCCTGTAAAAATGATAATGCGATTTTTTATAGTTCTGGTGTATAAGGTTTCTGCAAGACAGCAGGTATACATACAATCCCGAAAAACCTGAAGGCTGCCCTGAGATGAGTGAGATGTGTTTCAGTCACTCACTCACATATCACTGAACAATCTGGAAGGCAAAAAATTGACAGTTGTGCAATTCTTCAGGGGTTTCAGAAGAGTAAAGCCAAGAGGATCTGTGCATTGCAATGGATGTTGCTCAAGCCTGGGGCTGTGCTGCTGAGTTGCAGGATGCCCACAGGGATGTTCCAGCTACAATGCGACCTTAGTGCCAAGGGACATGAACTTTTCTCTCAGTACTCAGGCAGTTTTTCAATGGATTTTGACAGGGAGTCCCAATTAATAAAATCATATTTCACTATTAAGCATGGTTCAATATCTTCATTTGAAGATTACAGTGCAATTGGTTTTTTCCTGCCAACTGGCTTCAGTTCAGAATTCTCTTTACTTTTTTCTATTGATCTTTTTTCCTGTTGAAGAAGCCTTTATTAGTACACATTAATGCAAACTGGGTTAAAAACTTTTCATGTTTCTGGTATTAGTGGTAGCATGTACCATGTTTTGATTAAGACAACATCCCTGGGAAGTTCAGGAACTTGTGCAGCTGCATCTTGAAAATGGAATCGTCTATCCTTGCCTGACCCTAGAAATCTTCATTTTCCTGAGATGTATGTGATTCAGTCTAGTCTTATCAAGAAAGCTTTGGAACAAGGTGTGTTCTGCTTGGCCTCCAGGTCTCTGTAATGGAGTCAAAAAGCATGACACATATCTGAGTTCCTCGATTCTCCACTTCTTGTCCAGGAAATGTGAAAATCCTGCAGATTACGGCACTATAGCCCCAACTCCTGACAGAACTGATGTTCTCAGTTGGACTGAGGAGCACTACTCCTAATGATGCTCAAACTCCATGTCATATAGGTGAAATACTTCCAGTTCGTGAAATTGGCATTTTCTAGATTGACTGAAAAACTTCTGGAGGTTCTAACAGTAAACAGCAATTGTGTGAGTCCAGTTTGCCCACTGGTGTCCTTTTTAGCCCCGTCCTTCACCCTGCCTTGGTTGTGCCAATGGCTGCTGCATTGGCACACAACACAGGATGATTTGGGCTTTGTAAGCAGAACATTCAGAACCACTCCATGGACAGGTGAAAAGGAATAGAGAGCTCATGTTTAGAGATGTTGACTCTGCTGTCCTAACACAAGTAAAATATAAGGCGGGGGGGAAAACCATTTATTTTTATTGTTTGCATTTGAAGATAGCATTCTGAATACACTCTGGGATTAGATCTCCTGAGTCAAATAGCACTGTATTTGCCAACACTTTTCAGAGAAGAATGGCCTTTTAAGTGATGCTTAGCAACAGCATTCTCCATTCTATTCTATTGGTTTTAACACTTCCATGTTTATTTTTTGTTTTGAATGAAAAATACACAAGAAGAATTTCATTCATGCTCTGAATGCCAGCATGTTCAGATGGACAGCACTAGGCATGGGGAGCCCTTCTGCAACTGACATTGGACTCAAAGTCTGTCTGGACCAAAACTCCAAACCTCCCAAACCTACAGCTGATGTCAGTCACCTTTACATGGATGTCCCCCATTAGCTTCCACTCTGTCCAGAAACTGCCAGACAGAAGGCTGGGCGATCAACTTTCGAAGACCAGGATGAACCACAGCCTATGAGAAGTTATGCATCCATGTATCCCACAGAAGTAGACAGAGCTATGCTGATCAAAGTCTCTTAGGAATGAATAGGTGTGCACTGGACTTCAGAAACAGAACAAGGAACATGAAGTTTAATCTTGCAAAAAAGAGAGAGGGGTGTGGATGAGGGGGCAGGGCCAGGAGGTTATTCTGTACCATTTCACATCACTGACAGGGTGGGAGTAAGGGATTCTCTGGCTTCCTGGAAGAGGAGCAAGGGGTTTTGGTGGAGGAAATGTGGCAGGAGGGGGAAGCCATTTGCCTTTGTTCATTGTCACATGAGATTATTTTGCATGTAAATCACTCCTTCTTTTGTACACTTTTGTTATTAATATAGTTGTTATTACTGTTCATTTTCTTATCTCACTGGTGTTTCCAGTAAACTTTTCTTATCTCAACCCATGAACAACACTTGTGCCTGCAGCTCTCAACTGTGGATCTGAACAGTAAAACCAAAATTTTTCCTCCCTTGCAGTTTCAAGTATTTTCATTTCTATTCCTTACTATATAACTGGACTTGTTATAGTACAAATCACGTTTATTTGGACTGCCATGTGAGTTTGCTGAGTGTTTTAATACAATTCTCTACCAGATAAATAATAAAAAAAAATCAGCTACTTTGATCAGGACTAAACCATGAAATCAGAGTTCACACATAATACTTAACCTAAATAAAGAATTCATGGGAAACAGAATCTTGCTATCATAATATTTATTGGAAAGGTATACAGAAAGAAAAAATCCATACATGCTTCTCAGGAAAGCATAATTTCCCAATGGATACTGCTCTATTCGACTTGAATCTAAACTAACACTCTAGATTCTAATACCATTTGGCAAGCTGCAGACACATCATTTTTTAACTTAGGCTTACATTTGAATTACCTGGAACTTAGATTTCCAATGTGACCTTTTCAGGGCTCTGTTTAGGAACAAAAAGAATTCTCACTGGAGAGAGAAAACACCTTTTAGAGAACAAGATATATCATTGAGGGTAGAGGCTAAAATAGGTGTTGGAGCTGCTGCTAGTCGAGATTTAAATAAAACAATGACCATGTAAGTAAGCTTTGTTGCTTTCAGGTGACAAAAGGGAATATAATTTTTTTACATTTAACACCGAATTTGTGATCTTTTGTACTATGCTTTCAAGTACCTATTTATTCACCCTGTGCCTGAAACTTATAAAATGCAGGAACATGGAGGTTTTTCTGCCTGCAATAATGAACACACTAAAGATGTACATGACAAACAGAATTCTTTTATTTTTGTCTTCAGTTCCGCAAGTTCTGCATCAAAGAACATAAACAATGAAAGCCAAAGCATTTCTCACCTCTCAAAACAGACCCTGCAGTCTTTAATGACCATCTAAAATTCCAGCATATTAGGATCATATTAGATTTTTATTTTTCTTTCCCTGTAGGTCTGCTGATAGGAGAAGTGCAGAAAATCTGACTTGCAAAGTGCAACTATCCTGTTCCGCTGTGTAACTACATTTATACTGGAGCTATAGACTGGTTTTGTTCCCCGTTTCCTTTATCCTTCCTAAGCTGCATAGCCTGGCTCTTAAACTGCATTTTCACTACTGAGTTTAGAAATATACAACAGGAAATTTCAACTGCATATTTACAGAGAAATAAGTGGAAAGCATGGGGGAGCCAAAAAGAGTTTTGAGTCTTTTTGTGGCATGCTCAAAGACACAAGAAAGCCAAAATAGATATGCTATCTAATTGCTAAATATTTACTTAATGCAATCATCGTTTATTGAGGAAGAACAAGAGTCCAAATATTTATGACAGATGATAGCATTTGTTACTATAGATGGGGTTTAACACTAATTTGGGGGAAGAAGACTGCTATGACAGATAAAGATTAGTTTACATTATTTGAACTGATTGTGCCCTTAATTTTCCACAAAAACTCAGTCCAAAACCCGCCATAGAATTAAATGGCTCTTCCTCTGAGCTAGCCCCATCCCTTTAGCCCTTCTTCTGCCTGTTTCATTTATGGATGCAATGACTGAGTGCGTGGTCCAACATTCAACACGTGTCATTCTGATGCAAATGACAGAAGACAGGGTAATACATTCTTTCCTCTTCTCTACCATTAGAGGCATGCCAAAAGGGCAGAAAGAATTACTTTGTTCAGTTTTATCCCTGCAACCACCTATAAGCCTGAAAACTGCTCTGCACAGAGGCGGAGCAAGTAGGAACAGCATTGGGAGAAGATACCTCTCATCTCTGTGCACCCAATGGGCTCTGGTCAGAAATCCATGCAGGCAACAAAACCATCATCCTCTGAAAGGAGCTGAGTGATCCTTTAGGCTTTGGAATTATATTTTTTCAGTCTCTGGAGATCTTGACTGGGAAGGGAAAATTGGAGTAGGTAGGCTACTCACAACACAAGGATTCAATTCATACATACAACATGGAAAAACTTTGGATGTGGAAGAAAAGCTACCAGCATCTGCTCAGAGTAGCTGCAGGAATTAGTGAACATGACAATTACTGGATGCCTAGAAAACATTACTTTTGTCCCATCTAATGGATCTGACTTATATGAAGTGTATTCAAAACATCACTTAAGGTTATTACCACATCTCTGAAATCATTTCATTCAACTGACTAACTGAAACGCTTTATGTACCTTTTGTTAAAGCATAAACATGATTAACTTGCACTTTACCCATCTGAAATATTAAAATGTTAAAAGAAGCATAACACCAGAAAATTACTGGACATTTCCCGGTTGTTGCTGAGTGAGACAGGCAGGTAGAATGAACCGTAACCAACCTGTGACACTTCTCTTCACTACTAATGCCACTAATGAAATCTGATGTCAATCAGGAACCCCCATCAAAACGGCATGATCACTTGTCATCAGTCCCTTAGAGCAACATAACAATCTGAAAATTGAATAGGAAAGAAGTGTTTTGTTAAAGATTGTCTCGGCAAAGCGACTGCCTTTACATTCAGCTTATACAACTAATGCTGCATCTGCTTTTGGTTGCCTACAGTCGGATTAAATTTAGATCTAACATGAGGTACATACTGCTATACAGTTACCTCCAGCTGAGATTCCATGCAGCATTGTTAGAAATACATTATTTTTTTCAAAGATACAGCGTGAAAGCAGTTTTTTAATGCTCCAATACAACCAAAATGTCTCTTTCCTTTCCCAATAATATTTTCCAACACTGTGACAACATGAATTACATAAAACCTCTCTGAGCCAGAAAAGAGTGCTTCAAGAATAAGCAGTACAAGCTCAAGAATTCTGCTTCAGATCTTTAAAAGAAAAAAAGAGATTTTTTTTTTCTGAATAGCTTAACTAGGTAAAGAAAGACAAATGACATGGCATGCAAGAGGTGAAATTTTTTAAGTAAAAGAGATTATTTCAAAGAATCTGAAGACAAATAAAATAGATTAAATTGAAGTTTATACTAGTATTAATGGGGCCATGATAAGGCTTAAAGTAGGTCTGCACTGTCCCATCTGGAGGGACTGTGTATACACTGTTTCCACTTCTGTAGGCTTTTAACTGGTTCCTTGTTTGATTGCATCTAATTGCTTTATGATTTACTATTGCTTCAGTTTTTGTATGGTTTTCATTACATGATATACCTATAAGAAAACTGTTCATCAGCAGGTCACATGGATTTGTTAGTTGGCTACATAAGTACTTTTCTCATAATATAAATATGTGTAAACTCTTCATGCTGCTTTGTTGCTGTAGAAATGTTCAGACAGAACACACTTAGATCCTTCCAAGTTGCTAGAAAGAGTACACCCTGTGGTGAACTGAGAGGGGAGCACAGCAGACACAAAGACTCAGTTTCCCCAGCCTCACTGAACTAGGGCCACCCCTCATGCAAGCAGGGTGTAGGCAGAAAAGTTCTCCCATTGATACCCCTAGTAGCGGGGTAGATGTGGCAGTCACTTGAAGGCATCAGAGAATCAGTGCAGTCTCAACCACTCTATTAATATCTACAAGAAGAGCCCAGAGAACAGCAGGTGTCTAACCCTGTTTGTATAGCAAGAGATGTGAGGGGGGCGTTTCTGCTGCTCACTGACAGCATGGCTGAGATCCCCTTGCAGCACACATCCTCTGAATTCTGTCCAGGCATTGCACAATGGTCTTTGCAGCACAGACTTTGCTTTAAAAGTCATATTCTGGCACTTGGTTTGCAGAATAGCTGGCTGTTTGGCACCCTCTGCACCAGATGTTATCTTGTAAACTCAATGAACAGATGCCTATTCCATTCTCACAATAAAAGAATAATCAGTTACCACTTAATTCTGTGATTCGAAGTTAACGATATTTAAGATTTATAAATATGCAACAGAAGCATGTTAATTCTGTAAATGCACTAAAAAAAGGCACATAGCTCAGGAATGAAACAAATATTTCATAAATATGCCTAACAATAGGGATTTAATTTATTAGCAGTTTTGGCAGAACAACTACGAAGAAGATTGCAGTCGTGAGGCACGTTTGTCATTTGACAAAGGGGAGGCTGTTACTCAATATAATAACAATACTAGGCTTATTTTCTTTTAACTATTCAAAAAATACCTGCCTGAAAAATTCTCCGGATCAGACTGTTTGCTTCTAATCTCAAGGTAGATTCCACACCATACTTAAGAGACCAGACACCAAGGAGATCCAGTTATATTTATGAGGCCAGTTATGTCTTCACAGCAATCAGAAGTTTCATGGAAGAAGTTCACAGACCCCTGTTTCACAGACGGATGACTAGGGCACCTCATATGCCTTTTTTGACTCCTCCACAATGGCTACTTCAATCCCAAGTGTGATAGACAGGAAAAACTAGACATCAAAATAGCAGAAGGTTAAATTAATCATAAATCATTGCACTCCATCAATTTATGCATTTATCCTACTCTGCGCATCTATAGTTGAATGAAGTGCCTGAAGGTTTTTGGTTGAGCAAACTGAAGTAATGAAAACAATTTCCTAAATGAAATATAAGCATTGTCAAGAGGTCATAAATAGAAGTCCAGCAAGACAAGTTTCCATCTCAAAAGGAATAGAAAATTAGTTCCTTCAGACCCACAATCAAATGCGCCAATAAGTGAAATTTTGCCTATTGAAACAGAAAGAGCACTGCAAAATATGATAATCCTGCAAGCTAAAAAGGTTTTATATGATAACCACTGCTGTGACCACAAGGTTAGCAAGACAGTTAATATAAAACCACACCAGCTTGTTCATCCCTCCACAATATATTCATTCAAGACCAGTCCCTGTTGTTGTTTCCCATGAAATCAAATGCTGAAGATCAGTTATCAAGCATGCTAATTTTAAAGAATTTACCATTCCCTCAAACTCATGTACTTCCCTCCCTTACTTTTGGCAGCTTCTCTTTCATTGAAAATAATAATATAAAGGAGACAGTGAAATATTCACCCTGAGTCTTAAAGTTCAGAGAACAGCTACCGGAAACAGCCAAGTTTTTTTTGGTTTTTTGTTTTTTTAATTAGTTCATAAGAAGAATTCAAAGTATCAGGCACCGTAGTAGAAAAGAGCTGGTAAGAAATGGTACATATAAGAAGATCTAGAGGAAAAATGTATCCCTACTCAACGATATTGATCTAACATCTTGAACCTGAACTGCATAATATTTGCCATTTTTAACACCCATGTCGATGACACTAATTTACTCTGGAAGGTAAAGATAAGAGCAAGTTTTGAAGTGCTGCAGTAAGGCTTGAAGCCATGTTAAAATTAGGAAGAACCAAGGAACAACAGGAGCAGATGTGTGCAGTGAAATAGTTGCTGATGAAGATCACACGTGATCCAAACTTCATAATTCTTTCATTCTTTTTTTTTTAATTTAATTTGGACTCATTCCAGTCTACTTCCATGGGTTCAATGTCTGAGAATAGGACACCTAAGCTGAACTTCAGGAGCTTATCTTTTGGTTTAATTATGTCTGAAAGGAATCAAATTCATCTGTGTGTACAAATACAAGGCAAGTAGAGACAATCAGGAGATTTGCTCCAGGAGCACCCTCTTGTTCCTATACCACCAATACCGGTGCATTCTTTGTAGCTCAGAACCCAAGCAATTAAATAGCAGGTAAAATTGAAAACA
The DNA here is from genome assembly GCA_013390105.1 of Tichodroma muraria. Classification (NCBI taxonomy): domain Eukaryota; kingdom Metazoa; phylum Chordata; class Aves; order Passeriformes; family Sittidae; genus Tichodroma; species Tichodroma muraria. The sequence continues at coordinate 28,071 of WAAG01055361.1, read as the reverse complement.
TGCAATTTGAGAGTCCTGGACATGTGGAAAAAGCCAACAACCATGACTTTGTACACAGGGTGATGAAGTCTGCAGTAGGCTATTATCAGGCACAAATGAGATTTCAGAGTCACAATAGTCAGCCCTTCAAACAGCTCAGCTCAGTGCTCATGAAAGTAAATGTGCTGGCTTTTGCTGGGAAACAGTTAATTTTCTTCACTGTAGCTGCTATGGGGCTGTGTTTTGGATTTGTGACCAAAACAGTGTTGGTAACACAGGGATGTGTTTGTTACAGCTGAGCAGGGCTGACACTGAGTCAGGGCCTTTTCTGCCTCTCACCCCACCCCACCAGAGAGAGGGCTGGGGGTGCACAAGGAGCTGGGAGGAGAGCTCCTACAGCCACAGCAGCTGACCCCAACTGACCAAAGGGATACTCCGGGCCATAAGGCATCATGCTCAGCATATAAAGCTGGGGGAAGAAGGAGGAAGGAGGAAGGCATTCAAAGGTATGGTGTTTGTTTTCCCAAGTCACTTTATGTATGATTGAGCCCTGCTTTCCTGGAGATGACTGAACACCTGCCTGCCTGCCCATGGGAAGTGGTGAATGAAATCCTTGTTCTGCTTTGCTTTTGTCTGTGGCTTTAGCTGTTAAAGTCAACCCATGAGGTTTCCCACTTTACTCTTTTGATTCTCATTCCCATTCAACCAGGGGAAAGTGAGTGAGCAGCTAGGCAGTGTAGTGCCTAGATATTGTCTGGTGTTAAACCAGAACAATAAATCAAATTACTAGGAAAGGAAGGGAAAACAAACAGAAATATTATTCTCTCATTGTGTAAGTTCAATCTTTATCTCCTGGTTCCTCTACCCAAAAAAGACATAGAAAAATTTAACAGAGCAATAGGAAGGTGGCAAGTACACTCAATGGCACAGAGCAGTTTGCAGGTGAAAGTAACTACACAGTTATTTTCAGCCTGGGAAAGCAATGACTAAGGATGGGATGTGACAGACATTCACAGATTCATCAGATAAATGATGAGGATGGAAAGGAATCGGTTCATCCTATCTGAAGATACAGAGAAGAACAGGGGCATATCACATGAAACTAGCAAAAAAGATGCGGTTCTTCATATAGCACATCATTAAACTGTAAGTCCTTGCCTTAGGAAGCCGTAACTGCTAGAAATTTATGTGCTCTGAAAAGCTGACTGGACCAACTCATAGGAATCATAGGAACCTGTCAAGGGCTATCACCTCTGGCTCAGGTAGCCTTTGAGCAAGGAAGTGAAGCAGTACAAAGTATTTCTTAGAAATAGTTATACCTGCTTGTCCTCCTGTACTCTTTGCTAGGTTTTAATTTCAGAGCTGAAGACTGAGTATTGAGTTAGACCAACTTTTTATCTGACCCAGTGTGGCTGTTCCTGCATTAGCCCCTTCAGTCAGTAGTCAATGGAATAATCTAATAAATCAAAAAACAGAAGTTAATTTTGAACTGGAAAAAAAAAAAGCTGACTCAACAAATTTGATTTCTTTTTATTTATGCTGGAATGTGATATTGGATTAGATTTATAACCAAAATTTGTGCTGGGAAAAGAGTTTACACATCACAGTCTTACACAAAGATGATGGAAAACTCTAAATGTTACAGAAAGTCTAAAGTTGACTTTCAGCATTCAAAATTATCATTTCTCAATGCATTCATTCCTGACCAATAAAATTTCCTAGCAAATGATCATGTTTTAGCATGCTAAGAGCAATCTGATTAAAATTTCTAATACATGATGGAACAAGAAATATGTCAGCAAAGTGTGCCAGTCATTAATGACAAACTCTAAATTATGGTAGGCTGAACACTCTCAGCAGGCTGAAGGATTTGATTGTAGTGTCTTGAGTCTGTCTTACACAATTGCAGATTTTGTGGTTTGGACAATATTTATTATACCCCAGAGAGCACAACCAAATAATTTTACTAAAGCAAACATTTAATAGCAATTACACCATTTCCTTCCTTCCTTCCTTCCTTCCTTCCTTCCTTCCTTCCTTCCTTCCTTCCTTCCTGCCTTCCTGCCTTCCTGCTGGCCTCCCATCTTTCTGAGGTGTTTCCCTTTTCCTTTCTCATGCCAAAGGTGTATTTGGGAACCAGGCTGTAAAAGTCTTGTCTTTCCTCCACCTCTTGAAACCCATATGGTAATTAACCTAACCTGAAATTATCCACATTATTTTGCAATGTGGTCATTTACAGCTTAATAAAAATATAACGAATGGATGAGTTACTATAAAAAAATTTGGTCCCTACATTTTGTGAACTGTAACTTTTCCCTATTTATAATGGAGCCCCAAACACTGCATATGTTGGCTGAGTGTCACTAATGCTAGTAACTGTTGCTCCCAGCTGTTTTTTCTTTAAATACAGGATAGAGTTGAAATAATATCCTGTATCTGCCACCACTGGGCTTCCCTGGTTCTGAGGGGGAATCAGGTATGTCTTGATTAACTGTGACCCTGATTACTTTATTCAACAAGCCCCAGACACAAACCAGCAACACACAATTTAAAATTGACAACTGCATCTTGATGAAAGTTGTTAATTCATGTAGACTGTGACCTCCTGGGAATTTTTCCCCACCTTCTTTAACCATTTGCACTGACTAAAACTCTAGTTTCATAGAGCTGTTACGGACAAGCAGTTAATAAGGCAGCTGTCTATGGCTTCAGCCACTCTACGGAAACTAAGATATCATTTTGAAAGTGATGACATAATTCACAAGGAAATGGTGATTAATCCATCACACAAACTAGGACACTTCAGACTATGAGTAAAAATGCACATTATTCATTTGATCCAATTATTGTTCCAGGTATCATTTCACAGCAGAGACCTAATTTTTTTTTTTTTTTTTTCAACCTTGAATTTAATCTTTGTAGGAAGAAAGAAAAGAGGAAAGTAAGGGGAAAAATCCAAATCAGAGGTGCAGATAGACTCTGGTCTTGGATTACTACGCTGCTATGAAATGCTACTGTGGCAGAGGTTTCTGGCCCAAAAGGTGTCATGTACCACAGTGAAGTTCCTTCCTTGCTCCCTGAGGCATTCCTTGGGCAGAGCCTCTGCAGGGGAGGGCACTTGCCTTGCTCATTGTAGCCTGATATGAAAATTACTGTTATTTTATCTTCAGCATCCCTCCTACAATTGACTCAGTGGAAAGAAATGGTTTGGTTTCTTTGGGAAGAAAAGGATTTTGAAACAATCCTTCCAGGGACACTGTATCAGTGAGCTTTTCACCTCAAGGCAAGAGCTGAGGCCTGTGGGTGCAAGGATCTCGCCTCTCACTGGCCAAGAAGCAGCCAGCCATTCCTAATCCTGAGGGCATGAAAGCTTCAAATGGTGGCAAATTAAGCACAGTTTAGCTTGGGAGCTGTAATCAAATGCAAGCAGGTGGCAACTGAGTTTGGACATGTGGTCAGACAAAGCCTCAGGAATGTGCAGCATATTTGCTATACATACAGCACATATATAGATGCAGATAAAACGAGAGCTGCATGTTAAGCACTTAGAAATTTGTTTAGCCCTCACATTATAGGATATGTGTGCCTTATACAGGAGTGATAATCTTCATTGCCATGACTACATGAACTCTGCAGTGAGACAGACATACATCCTAAACTTTGGTACACCCCAACGTACTCCGGCAAACTGGACATCCTAGTTTACTCAGGCTCCCTTTATCATCTGGGCTCCTCTACCAGGGTGATACTTTTCTATGAGACATTAAAAAGAGGCTCCTGAAAAAGGAAACTAGAGGTCTGAACTGATCACGGTACCACTTTGGAATAATAAATCCTGTACTTACTTCAGGGCTGGAAGTGGTATCTCAGGCACAATCAAGAGTAAAGTATTAAAAGTGAAAGAGCTTTTTCAACACAGACATTGCCCCAGTTTTTACTAAGCATCCAGATGCAGAGGGTTCATTGTTAGCACATATGCGTTCTTAAACATACTAGCTTTTTAAATTTCACAAAGAATGGATTTGGAGTTTTGTCCACATCAAAAGAATTATAACAAAGGAACAGGAGACTGAATTTATGATTAAGAGAAGCAGACACATTCATTTTCTTTTCCAAAGCAAAGCACCATAGGAAAACCACACTATGGCTGCTGAAGGCATTCAGTGATGAAGAGTTTAGATTAGCATGCAAACAATAAAATGTTTGACTACATAAAAGATAACCTGAGTACCAGGACCATATTTTATGCAAAAACTAGTTATAAAACTGCTGCATAAACGATCCCCATAGGGATAATTTAGGGGAAAATAATCTGAGATATTTACGTACCTGACAAACACTCCAGACTCTAGGAGATTTTTCTGCTGTTTATATGCCAATCGTCTAAGCCTACAGTGCTTGCCCATGACATCCAAAGTCAGGCTGACCATAATTGCCAGCCTTGAAGCTGGGAGCAGCCTGGCTATGTGAGAAGGGCTAATCAGTCCAGGTGGAATATCACACTAAAGCAGCCTCCCAGCGCCGTGGCTGGTGTGCTCACACAGCTCAGGTGCTACTGCAGCCTGCCACAGAGACACATCCTAGGGTGATAATGCTAACAGGACAGCTGGGCTCCAGCCACCCGCATTAACATTTCATCTGAGCAATGGTCCCTAAGCCCATTGCAAAATGGTTGGAGCCCAAAGGATTCATCCTCCTCACCTTCGCTTTTTGTGCCCTGCACCTCTCTGAAAATGATTGCTCCCGCCTTATCAGCCTCCCCACTTTTGCACATCTCCCCAGTGAAATACCATGTCCTACCTTGTTCCTGCATCCTTGGTCCAGAGCTCCTGCCAACACAGTGAGAAGACACAATACACAGAAGACCTGGAAGCTGTTTCTTCGTACTAGAAGTATCACGTGTACCAGAGCATTGCACATTGATCCTGTGCCTATTTATTCCATTTTCTTACCTTGCAGTGCTGGCAATACACTTCTCTTGCATTTTGGGCAGCAGCACTAACACTGAATAATCAGCAAAAGGGACACATGGTAAGAGCTTATGAGCCACATGCATTTTGCAAGCTGGAGTTTGGCCATCGTCATCATAAAATGAAAATAAACCAGGTGTAGAAAATGTCTGCAAAAATAATTTTGGAGAGAGCTTTTTTTTCTTCAAGGGAGATTAGAGAAGCTTAGATTGTTTAGTCTAGCAAAATGCAGTGAAACAGCTAAGAGGAAAGGTAAGGGAGGATGTGTTTGCTCTCTATTAAATATTGATTAATATCCTATTATTTATTAATAAAGAACTATTCAAGATAAAAGGTAATGGTGTCACAAAACAAATGGATAAAGGTTGTTCATGAATATATTTAGGCCAGGAATGCAAATAAAGTTCCTAACTGTTAATTGGGTTCGAAATCAGCTTTCCAATGGGAAAACTGGAAGGAAAAGACCTCAAACACTTCTAAGATGACGCCTCTGTCAAGAGACTGTATGTTCCTGAACTCGATGTGCCAAGAGAGGGTTCAAGCCCTCTAGCCCAAATCTGTTCTTTCATCTCACTTCTGAAAGAAGATGCTAAGACCTAGTTTCCAATGTCCTTTCCTAAATCTTAGGCAGAGAGATATTCAGCATTTTTTAAGTACAGGGGGAAAAACCCCATATCAGAAGGTTTTGGTAAGTGCTATTTATATTTTACATGATGAAGTCCACTTACACTGTGAGGTGGAGTGAAACCACTATCTGTCATCTGCCCTGCTGCCAGATGTTTGTGGCACTTCACAGCTACCACCCTGGCCTGCCTTTATACTAGAAGACTCTGAAGTTCATCTTCAGTATCTATAACTGCACAGTCCTCCTAAGATCCATCTCAAATACATGGATCCATCACAAGAAGCATAAAAAGAGATGCGATTACAGTGGCAGTGGGGGATGCTCCAAATGAAGTTTCCAAGGCAAAATTGTTTAAGTCTCAACTGTCTCAACTTTAAGTCTCAACTACACTGACAAGCTTGCCTATTGAAAGATATAGGCCAGTGCTCTCTCATAAACAACCGATCTCTTTAATGAGGAGGTGGCATTGGATATTTACACAAATCACATCCATTACAAAAAGTTATTTCCCGATATGAGTCTTCCAGCTAGGAGTTAGGTTTTATTGTGAATGGTGGGTCAAATGCACTGGGGAGTATCATCACATGAAAATATAAGCTTTTACTTCAGTGCTTTGTTGGCACAGCATTTAAATTCTATGTGAAAAGCAAAAGAGAGAGTAGAAAAGTCAAAGACATTTGAAATAGAAGGGGAAGTACATCAGAGTGATAAAAAAAAAAAAGAGATCAATAAGGAAAGTCAAGTTTGCACCAATAATTTTAAAGAAGAGTGTTAAGAAAATAAATGTGGGTATAGACACATGGGAAATAGACTGTGGTAGTTTAAGGAACGTAAGGGAACTTTAAAGACTGAATTTTGGACTTAATCCCATTTAAAAAAAAATATTTCTGTCTAATACCCGTTTCAAAAACCTCTTAGAAGTTTTAGTACAGTTCCTAGTGAGTAAAGGATCCACAGAATGAGCCAATATGTGGCATTTATGTAACAGCATTTTCTAAAGGCTCCTATAGTCAGAGAGAGCCTTGCAATCATGGCTACTCCCTACTCATCAAGTGGTTCTTTCAAAGCAGGGTTCAGGTGCACCATTTCACAATCAAGAATAATTTGCTCACATCCTTCTGCCCCTTCTGTTGCATTTGCTTTCTGCTCCAGCAAGTGACTACAGGTCATACATAAAACTTAAGTGTAATAAAAAAACAAATCCCAGGTTACCCACATAAATCCCTTGCTCTTCCATTGCTATGATTTAAATTCTGTGACTTACTATGTCTTAAACCCCACTTTCAAGGCACTCAAGCAGCCAAAAGAATTTGCACCTTTTTTTCCCCCACTAAAATAGGTTCTTCCATATTTTTTTTTTTGTTCTGTAGGCATGAAAAATAGTTATAGAGGGTCACCAGCCAGGATTAGCATATTAGTCTTGTCTGTGGAAGGAGAACTGTCAGTCTGTCCATATCCTGGCACTGTGCCTGGTGAGCAGCAACAGCTGTGACTGGACATTTTATGGGATAACCAATGAACACAGGTAGGTAAGAAAAACAAATTGAAAAAGAAACCAGGCACAAACTGCTCAATTTTCACTATTTTCAGGAGGTTTTGTTTGTTTGTTTGTTTGTTTACATTTATTATGTGTATAGGTCCTATAGGAGTATTACCTACTATAAATAAGGAAAAACGAACCCCTGATTCTAAACCAGCATTTCTGTACTGGGATTTCTGACAAAAAAATATGATGGGTATACAAAATGAATATAGAAAATTGCTAAAACTGCTTACAAACCTGTTCCCTACAGAAACCACAGATGTGTATTGAGATGGGCAGATTCAGCAGGCAGGACAAGAATCCAGACTGTCTAGTGAAGCGTATTAGAATAAATGCCTTAACCCTATCAATACTTGCCTCAGTTGAAGTCTGATTTCTGCCTACACAGAACAGGAGTTTTTTTACCTTATGAAGAAAAGTGGTGCGGTGACAGCCACTACCAGGGAGTGTGCAACTGGTGCTGGAACCATTGATTGATTTTGTTTGTTTTTTAATTACCATCCTTCAGATGCCTGATGGTGATTTACTGCCAAGGTACTCAGAAATTCACTAACATAGTCACCATCACTGGGAATGAACTGAGACATGAAAGAGAAAAGGGGGAAAGAAAGATAAAGGGAGATGACCCTGATTTTTTGAGGAGTTGAGCACCTTGCAATGCTCTGTGTGGCAGACCAGGAGCAGAGGCAGCACACCAGATCAGCATCTATGCAAAACTGAAAAGGACAATTTAGTTACCTGCCAGATATTTCTGACAGACTACAGAAGGAACATTCCTCACTGTTATTGACAGACAATAAGATAAACTGCAATACTGTATCCAGAAGCGTTTCCAGTCAGGAATGCATGTAATTGCAAACCGGTTAGTGTTTGTTTTTAAATGACTAAAATACCAAAGTAATCTCAGGAACTCCTCCAGAAAATGGGATTTATAATGAAAAATATTTGCTGAAAAAGCAGAAGTGAGAGTACAGTTTGCCTTCCCATTTGTCTTTTATGGCGCTTGACAAATTGACACACAATTGTTAATTATGGGCACTGAGTGCCACATGATTATGAATAAAATATTCCAGCTGATCGGAGCATAAGTCTAATAGCATTTCCAGGAAATTAAGTAGCATTCTTACAGATACTGAAGCCTACAAATTTCAAATCATGACATAATTAAATTTCTCAAGCAGATATTCAAAATGTTCTTAATTTTTAGTTAGTATTTAACCATATTACAACTTGAACGTGTTCTCTGGAAAAAGGTTTTGAATGAAGGCTTTAACAGCCACCATGTGACACAAATCTGCAGATCGCTGACAATTGTGCAGAAGAATGTAATCTTGGACATTTTTTTGTGCAGGGTGTTTTCTGAATTTTTCTCTAAAGTGGAGAAAAGAGAAAAGTCAGTTTCCACTTAGAGGTGTCAAAAAAATGTGAAGATACCTAACAGACTTGGGATGAGACTACTGCAAAACATAGTAGCCAGAAGTGGAGAGGATGATAATGATAACACATTGACAATTTTTTCTCCTTATTGACAATTTTTTCTCCTTACTAAAACCTGTGAGAATGTTTCCCTGACCTCCTCTTCCCCACCAGAGCTGGAATGGATTTGTGTCTTTTCCCTGGACAGGTCCAGTCCCTGTGCTGGCACCATCTGCTCACAGGCAGGATCAGGATGGAGAGAGTCACCTACAGGCATAGAGCCTCGTGAGGAGGGAGCTCATTGGCGCCACATTTTCCATCTCCACCTCCTCTGCAGTGTGCTTTATGTGTAAGGAGCAGCACATCTTAAAAAGAGAGGCCATATCCATTACATACACAAAGACATATAATTTTTTTTCACAGGTTGGGAACAAGCTTCAGAAGATAAACACTGCGGCATCATTGGGGGAGTGTAACAGGCAAAGCATATCAAAAAGAAAAACAGTGATTGAACCCCAAGATGTGTCAAAAGATAAAATTTATATTGTAATCTTAAAGGAAAAGTGTCTTCTGAAGTGGAAATCCAAAACTTAAAAAAAAAAAAAGTGTAATCTTGTCAGAGATTTATTTCCTCCACATGACATCTTGCTTGCATCAAGTAATAGGAATACACAGTGTTTTCATGTGTTAATTGTAAACTGAATATTTTATGAATCTATGTAATTTTCTTATCTCTGGAAGGTCCCAGTTGTTCCTTCAGCCTTGGAATGCCATTCCAAACACATAAATTCAAAGGGTGAGCCAGATCTTAGAGTTCAGACAACACAATGTCATGGAACGTCTATGGCTTGGAAAGCCACTAGGAATTCACCATTTTTTTAGTTCCTTACTCAAGAACAGGGATAACCATGCCTGCCCAGTGCAGAAGGGGTTTGCACGTATTTGTCAGTGACCACTGTACCTTCTAGGCCTAAGAAGTACAAGCAAGGATCACTGTTCCTTCAGCAAAGTGTGCCCTGGCTTCCTTGTCTGGTGTTGCTCAGCTCTAGGAAGCGACTCTGCTAACAAAACATTTTTGAAGAGAACAAACACAGATAAGTTGTTCAGAACAATCAAGGGTCTTCTATTCAGCACAGCAGATGTTGCTAGTTCCAGCTGAAGATACAATTCAACAATGTTAAGATAAACTCCTGAACAGAAACAAGTATTTCAATATTCAACTGTAGATAATGCTCCTTGTGGGTCCTGAACTCATTTTGCCTTGAGACAGCTGCACAGGATCCTCATCAGGTTTCCCCTTGCACTGAGAGCCGCCAACACAACTGATCAGCTACAGCCTCAATGGATTGCTCTTGCTGAAGCACAAAGATTGTCAGCACACACCAGGAGATGCCAGGAGATGGTGAGATTGTTAGAATGACTGGAAAACCTTAAAAATAAACAGAGAGGCACAAAGCTACCTCTACTTTATACTCTTCTTCTTCCACAGAGGCATAATCTCCCTCAAAATATGGATAAAGCAATTCACTGCTCAGCATCATGCTCTCAGGTGCTCGGCACCTCCAAACATCTCACTGCATTCTCCACATTAAAGTAGCCTCTTTTAACACAGTAGAGCACCCCACAGCTCCCTCACCACTATCTATAGAGAGGATTTCTGGGTAGCTTAACCTTCTCTTTCACATCCTACTGAAACCCCCAGGTGTGTGCTCAGGGCTTGGGCTGGGATCCAAACCTTTTTGGACGATGCCTCCTGCTTTGACCCCCGGACATACTTGAAAACAGGCAAATAATCAGGCATCTCCTCATCAAAGCCTATGAAACTACTGCCATCTATTCCAGTGGAGGTAACATATGGAAGGCAAATGATTTAACAGCTATCTGCAACCAGTTTTGCCATACAGTGTAAAGCACTGGATGTATTATAGTCTATGCTGCTTAGTTTCTGTAACATGCTACTGAGGAGAACATCCTATGAGAAGAATGTCCAAAACAGATACGAGCTGGGAGGAGAAGGGGGAAGGAGCCTGTCAGGGGGGCTTGGAGAATAAAAAGGGGAGAAGGACGAAGGAAAGAGAGAAAATGGATGAAAAGTGGGTGAAAACATATTACTGAAGATCAGAACATGTAGTTTGGTCAATAGTTCAGAAAAATACAATATAATAGTACAATGTTATAATAGATATAGTAGATGTTATATAGATACAGTATAATAGATACAATGTTAATAGATTTTTGTTTTGTTTTCTTTCCCTCACTGTTTGAGAACCTGAATTACTGAAGTAAATAGGGTTATAAAAACACTTGTTCATCCTGCAGCCGGCCTAGCTCACTGTATGGCTCACCCATCCAGGGTGACAAAGGCAAGCGTTAATGACCAGTTTGAAAAATACGGTGTCAACTTGTGAGCACGGGTTCAGAGGGCACCAAGCTCAAGAATGACATGGACACTGCATGAACAGCTGTCCAATGGGCAATTCTACTCTGTCCTGTATGAAGAAGAATTTAATTCTTGTACATTTAATCCATTAAATTAACTTTTAGAGTTAGATTTTCTAATCTTCAGATATTTTTAAAGGCATCTACTCAGCTGAAGGAATTCTCAGCATGAAATACAAATATTTATAAACAGAAGTCATGCTGTCTCCATGTTGTAGTTCATTTTTCACTGTAATTTTTACAAACTGTGAGAAACATTTTATCTATTTGTAGAAAACTCAGAGAATTTTTTTTCTGTAGCCAGTTCAACATAACTCCATTTTCTCTCATCCTACAGGGCTGAATTAAACCAAAATCCATCACTCCTCCACCTGCTGCAAAAGTAAAGAAAAAAGTTTTCCAAAAATACATAAATCCTCATCCCACTTCCAAGGAGAGAGTTCTGTGATTCTCATTCAATATGAGTGATCTCTTGATTTGGAGTTTTCAGACCCCTTCTTCCTGCAGCTACTAGCCTGAGCTTCTCAGTGCTAGCCTGCACAGCAGACCCTCAGGGTCTAAAGCCAAGGTCTCTCATGTAGACATGAGAGAAATAATTGTTCTGTGTGCAGAGGAAATTCAGCAAATTGAAAGTTTGAAATTGAAATAGCTGAAGCGCAAGGTAAAAAAAAAAAAAACAAACAAAACCCCAAAGCCTTCACGGAAGAGAATTTCAGTTTTCTCTCCAACCTACTGTGTAAAGTATCTCTAAGTAAGTTCATTTTTACATTTTAGGCTGCTTCCCCCCAAGGTTAACTATGTCCTTCCCACATGAGACACTGCCTTGGTATCTCATGGATCTGTTTTCCCCTGTTGCAGCCCAGGCTGCCTCCAATGAGCATCCATCACCGTGGGATCCACACGCTTTTTGGTCTGTCATGGGAAACAGCATTTATGAAAGACACTGTGGCTTTCTACCATGAAAACGTCTACAGCACTACATACAGCAGAGTTATGACTTCTATAAAGAAGGGGAAAAAAATAACCCAGACAGGATATGAGGAACATCTGTTTATATGAACACCCTTAGGATCAGCAGTCTGAGCATGAGAACTGTCAATATATAGCAGACAAAAAGCACTCAGAGCGCACACGAAGAAATAAGACTTGAAAGGTAACACTTTAAAATAAATTGTTTCTTCTCAGATCTGAATTAAACCCAAATGATCACTTTAAGTTAATACAGCAACATCATGAAAAAGTGATTTATCCTTTAATTGCCATAATATTATCATTTACAAAAAACACATGATTGGCAAATCCGATTTTGTGCACATACTGAACAAGTCAATTAGCACTGACACTATCTCTGCAATCACTCTAGCCAATTGCTTCCCATCACTTTTTTTTTTCATAGAAATCATCTGTACTCATAGTTCTTAATGAAGCAGGTAACTAGTTTTGCATTTCAGTAATTCAGTTCCTTCAGCTAGCAAAGTTTACGCATTTCAGTTCACGCAGTTTTCTGCTGATTTACTTCCATGCACATCAAAATATAAATTTTACTAAACCATATTTATTGCTATGAGAATAGGCACTTAATATCCACACTGCATTTAGACATGAGTGAAAGTTGTAACACTGTTTACAGACAGTATCAATAAAGCCCTCTTGTTTTTAACTTTAAAACTGCTGCGAAACAGTGACCATATCTGCTAACTAAGATAGCTAAATTCCTAATAGAAATTGTCAAAATAACTTTCTATAAACATTTGTCTAAAGTAATTGTCTAAAGTTAGGGAAATAAACTTATTTTGACTAATTTTTTTTTTTTGCTAATTTCTTTCCAGACTGCTTCCCATTCCCCAAATCTTCAAAAATTAATTCTGTGCATGGAGTTCTAAAATGATTCAGTAGAAATCTTATAGAAAATTGTAGTAGTTTGGCCGTGATTGGCCAATGTGTATTACTGACATTTGATAAAACCAATGAAAGCGTGGGTACGCCTTTTACGATACACCTTTTTTAAATGCAAACCCGGGAATCATCTCTCTCTTGGTTTCCGGCAAAGGCTCAGGTAAGAGCTCCTGCCGAACATTCTCTGCTCCCCCTCTCCCCACGTGGCCGTCGGGCCTGGGGGGGGAGGGGAAGCAAGTCATGCTGACCGGGAAAAAGGAAAAAAAAGACCGCAGAGCCAAACTGTGAGCTTCGTTGCTGATATCTGGCTGATGGAATTCAAGTTTTC